>JAJPUD010006484.1:33852-56161 GCA_023553655.1 Myrmecobius fasciatus
AGAGAGAGAGAGAGAGAGAGAGAGAGAGAGAGAGAGAGAGAGAGAGATTGACTAGACTTTACTTTTAAAATTAAATGCTAAATTGATTATTATATACTTAGCATAGTCAGGATAGGAGTTCTCCCTGCATGACTAGATTATTACATAGAACTGCTATTGACATGATTTTCCAGCATTTTTGTTTTTTTATTTTTAGTAATCAAGAGTTTCCTTTTCATACATTCTATTTGCAAAATGGCTAATTTCTTATATTGTTTTGTTAGGCATATATAAAAATGGCCATTCGGTTTCATACAAATAAAACCAGGAAATTATATAATTGTATCATTTTGTGTGTTTGTGTGGCAAAAAAAATTAATTTAGCATTTCCAATTCATCAAAACATTCTATTCTTTCCTCAGCTATATAACACAGCACATAAAAATAAACCTAACACCAATGATACACAGCCAACACAAAAATTTAAACAGGTGAAATTTCTAAATTATGTAATATAATCCATTATTACACTTCCAACTAAACGCTGTTGGTTTCACACAGAGAATAATGGCAATTAAGCTAGGAGGTAATTATGTGCAAAGTATAATTTAAGAATGAAAAACAGTTATAAAATGCAAATTTAACTTCTTTCCCAAATGCTAATTTTTCAAATCTTAGAGCTTTCTGTTATTTTCTTTCAAAGCAGTTTTTTACAGGCATTGGATAACATATTACAATTTTGCTTCTTAATATGTAAAACTACATTGTGAGTACCTTAAATATCAACAAACGTACCCTAATTTTGATACTTTTGGTAACAGTTCTATTCAAAATCAGGTTCAAATTTGCAAATAGCTGCAAATATATCTGTGATACAACAGAAAGATCACTGGACTTTAAGTCAGAAGATTTGAATTAAAATATTATTTCTTATTAGCTAAATGAATTTAGTCAAATATCAGCTCATGATTATTTAAACAGATATGTATTTTCATCAACCTGTTTATTCCCTCCAACCAAGCAGATCAGAATTACAGCCCCAATCCCTCATTCTCTGTAATTCTCATCCATATGCTATTTTTTTTCTTTTTAACAGGAATCTATTCCATATGAAAAAGACTTTTTCTGCTTTGACACATTATGTAAAAAGCAATGGAAGATGTGGACTGTTCATCATTTATCTCTTCCTACCTCTTTTAGGATCATATCTCTCTGTTGACACCGTTTATTCTTCTTGGGTGCAATTTTTGGTTAATGTCTGCTTGCAACCACTGTGCACCACTCATTTGACCTTTGACTGATTTCTGCATTAATTCATCAGAGACTATTGTATTCCATTATTTATAGCCATGAACCAGCAGCAGAAAAAAAATTATAATTAAAAAATAGGTCTTATTTCCTGGCAATAGCTCTGGGTCAATAAAACCAATGAAACAAAATCACTTTAATATTTGGCCAATTTGGAAGTTAGGAAAATTCCTAAAGCAAAAAGAAGCAAAGAAACATTTTCTTCCACTTAGTGACTCCTTGATGTCCCTGACTTTACTTAGACTTTCAATGGGGCTGATATTTTAAAAGAAGTTATTTGCTATTTTTATGTCGTAAGACACAATTCTAGAATTTATGCCATTCCTTGTGAGCTTATGAATATTAAAGATAAATCAAAACTTTTACAGCTATTAAAATTGTGAATATGCTTGCTTTTAAATATAATCATTTCAAGCAAAAATCATTCTGACATCATTTTACTAAATATTTTTTGTTGTTAGTAATCCACCAGAAAGATAAAATATAAGTTAAAATTTAATGGCTCATGTTCTGCATTACCAACAGTACTGAATTCCACATATCAACCCAAGTCCACTACTTTTACAAAATATTAAATTAGTAGAATCATAATAAATATTCACTATGTTCATATCTCTCCTTTTCCCACTTCTGTCCCTGAATTACATTTTAACTAGATAATAAACATTAAACTGAGGATATTTAAAACTTTGTGACATTGAGTAACTCATTTATGCTCTAAGAGTCTTAATGTCTTCATCTGTAAAACAAGAAGTTTGGAATCAAGATAGTAAATCTAAGGTCTGTGAAATTTTGTGGTTTTTTTAAAATGTCTTCATAATTATCAATGTGTTTCTCTTGTAATTCCTTCTATTTTATTTTACATGTTTACACATTGCCTTGAGAATTCCATATGTTTCACTAGACACCCCCCAAAAAATTCATGACACACCAAAACCCCTTACTCTAGTATATTTGCTATAATTCTCCTATTCAAGTACTGGTAAAAAATAATTTCTGACCACTCAAACATTTTTTTTTCTTTTCATTCCTATCTAAAAGTTATGGAAGTTAATACTAATTAAAATAGCTATCAGAGAAAAAAGTTAATGAGACAAATTTAACTTGGCTCATAGAAGATAGAATAAATTACATCTCAATAATTATCAAGTATTAAATAAATATTAAATGTTAAGAAATGATCAAGATCATCATTCATTTACCAGAAAAATGTTAAAGCTCTATTAATCAACCATCAACTTTGTGAATGAGCATTCTTGTTTTGATGAGCAATTAATATTCCAAAAACATTTGTAGCTTAGCCCACTAATATCAGTTTGCTTGAAAGGCTGGTAAACAGAACAAAAAATATTTATTATTCTAAAAGATTTTCCTGTTTGTTCTAATAAGACAGGTTCTGCAGTCCCTGAACAGCATTTAAATAATTCATTCATTTCAGTTTAAATAGTATTTTCACACAAGAAAAATATGGTTTAAAAAAGAATATTAGTCAAATTACTTTTCCAGTTCAAATATGCTATGATAAATGTATTTTTTGACTTTAAAGACAATTCATATGAATATAGCATATAGAATAGAGAAGCAGCATAACAGTGGAAAAGTGGGTTCAAATGTTGCTCATTTTTGGCACATATTAGCTTTTTGACTCTGGACCAGTCACTTAACTTGAAGTGCTCTAAGCAAATCTCTAAGATTACATTCTATAACATTCCCAGCTTTATTGGGAACATTGTTCTACCTTGCACTGAACTTACTCATTAGATTCTTAAAGAGAATAATATAATTCTTACTTTTGTTGGGAACAAAATTACAGAAGTCTACTTCTTCTTCCTTAGCCAGCCAACACAATACCAGTGATAAAGCCCTAACAGAAACAGTGGCCTTATATAGGGCATATTTGCCCTCATCTCCAGTAGCCAGATAATCAGTTCTTCTATGCTTTTATCCAAAGAAACTCATTTGAAACATATTTTAAATAGTTGGCAGATTTTTCTATGAAGTACAAGGGCAATTTCCAGTATGTAGACATTTCCCTCTTCTCTTGGTTATTCCTGCCACCTCCTTTGGCATGGAAATGCCAGCCATAATAATTCAAGTTTTTCTGAGTATGAGAGAAGATAGAAAGATAGAAAATTTGTTTTAATTTAGGTGAATTTCAATCCAAAACATCTCACTGAAATTGCACTGTGAGTTCATTGTGGTTTCATTTGGATATAGTTAGTGTTTTGAATGTTTTCCTCTCTAGTGCAATTTGGAAACTGTTTCATTGCAAAAGGATTTTGATGGTGTATTTTTTCAATCATATTTAGTGTACATGCGTGAGTGGGTGTGAGTGAATGTGAGTGTGTGCACATGCGTATGTTTGTGTATGCATGCATGTGTATGTAGGTATTGTGTTTATGAATTTAAGCAGAGAGAATAAATTAAATATGAAGCTAAAACAATATTTTTTGTGATTGACTCTGACTAGGGGGCTTTTAAAATTTCTTTAACTAAATCTTGGTTCTTTCTTATGAGGCCCTTTTTTATTTGGAAACCCAAATTCCATATGGTTCCATTAACTATGTTGCTTAAGCAAACCATCAGGCAACAACCATACATGGAAGAACTGGATGATAGTCATTTGTATACCCTGAAAGGCCAGTCCCATTACCAGTACCAATACCATCTGTACATCATCAAAGAAATAAATTTGCCAATCAATCCAAAGTTAGCTTACTTTTTCCTTCTGGATATGTGTGTGTGTGTGTGCGTGTGTGTGTATAAAATAACTAACAATTGTTAAATTTGTATATTTTTCTCCATTCCAAGTCTCTTTTTAATAAATATTATCTAATATTCAAAATCATTATGAGACAATAAGATATGAGTCCATATCTGTATGACCTAAAAAAGACCATTTACCCATTCCCTTAGACATGTGAACAGGATCATATGTTCATTTTCTGCATTCCCAAACTGTGATCAAAGAAGTACTTTGTAAAATAAATGGATTTATTATTAACATTAATTAATTAATTAAAATAATTAATTATTATACTTAGAAAATTTACCCAAAGACACAGTATTACATATATTTCAAATGAAATTATAAAAGATATTTCCACATAGTTTTTGCAAATATTTTTCAAGAGAAAACAAACAAAGCAAGAAGTAATAATTGAAAAATACTGTGTGGCCTCTAAAACTGGCATTACAAGTTTGTTTTTTGTTTTTTCCAATCAGGTTTTGTTGTTGTTTTTGTTCATTTTACATAAAGCAAACCATTTGCTTCTAAATTAGATTTTGTAATTTTAAAATATTCCAGGGAACTGCATTAGTGCACACTTGCATCTGAATATTTCTGCTAGATATATTGGGACATTCATTTTTTTTTTGTTTCTTCTTGTTGATTCTTTTAGTTTCTATATTATATTACATTATAAAGGGATGCGCTATATTTACCTTAAAGTTTTTTAAGCTGACATTGTAATTTCTCTGTGTGTCTCTCCCTCTCACTGTACAAAATTAAGTCAGTTCAATAAAATTCAAACAGTGCTTATTAAGAATGTACTACTGGTGACAGAGAACAGAAGTGATGGGAGTTACATATTTTATAAAACATGATCAATGAAAGCAGTAGAGAAGTAGGCTTACATAAACAATGCACATATTTTCAGTCTCTTTTGCTGTTACTTCTTCCTAAGTCCTAAGGTAAGGGTAAGGGGGAAGAAGTATTTTATTGTTCTTTCTTTGGCCATTTTTTATTTTTATTTACTCTCTTGGAAATATCATTAATTCCCATAGGATCAGCTACCACCTCTACTGCAGATAACTCCTAAATCTGCATTACCAGCCCTGAGTGCTCTACTGATACATCCCAAGTGATATCTTTAAATTATTTATAAAATATCTCCACCTGGATCTTCCATCAGGTTTACAAACTCAGTATATATAAATCTAATATTTTTATGATTCCCCCTAAATGCATTTCTCCTCCAGATTTTACCTTTTTTAATGGTGGTATCATTCCATGAATTTTACATGTTCCAAACCTTGACTAGATCATAGAGCTTATTAATTTGATTCTTCTTTCATCCTTACCTACAATATATAACTTATTTATCATCTACAATATCTTCAAGATCTGTCTTTTCCCTCTATTCTTAATGGCACCAATTATTCTCCCCTTACCACTTGTCTCTCCTTACTACCTGTCCAAAGTACTAAAAATGTTATCAAAAATAAAAAAGCTTCCTATTATTTCTAATCATTTCTTCTGCAATCTTTCCTCTAAATGTTGCTACCTTAATTTTCTCATATATAAATATTATTAAATCCCTCTGCTTCAATATTTTCATTTACCAAGTATCTTTTGAGTAAAACTTAAAATACAATTTCCTAACATCAATATTACCATCATTATCAATTGCAGTAAAAAACTGTTGTCTTTAAAGGTTTGCAAAGTATTTTCATAGACCATTTTCAATGATTACCTAAACAATGCTGTGGTATCAATATCCTCTTCTTATAAATAAGGAAATTAAGGGTAAGAAAAGTTAAGTGACTTGTCCAGAGTCACACAATTACTATAAAGCATGCCCAAGACAAAATTGGAACTCAGGTCTTTCTAAGTATAAAAATCTGTTACTACATCACATCATTCAAAAGTTAGCACCATTATTTCTTTTCATTTAGAGATGTCAATTCCCTGAACACCTTCATGGTCTCATAAAACTGAATTATACCCTATCTCTTTAATATTCCTTGTGTTTTACTACTTTTTTATTGTTTTTTATTTTTTCTCTATGTTTGAAATGCCCTCATTTCTGTTTTCTAATTCCCACAGCTGGGCACATCATTTTCCTCTCTGATCTTACATAGTACTTTGCATGTACTTCTAAAATATATATATATATATTTTTGCTTATGTGCTTTAATTAGCCACTAGACTATAATATCTACAAAGGCAAGATATCTCCATCCCTCATCATAACTAGTTCAATAGTTGGCATTGGAAGTTCCTAGTAAATGTCTGCTGAATGGTCAGCTCAAATCCAAAAAGAATTATAAGTCATGATATGATGGTGATTCATAACCATGTATATGCTTTTGCTGAAACACATAAATGGATTGTAATGCTCTAAACTCCAAGCTGTATTTGTCAGAGAAACACATGCATTTTTATTCAAAATTCCTGAAGATTTACATATCATTCTGGGATGTCTTATAGAACATAACAGAATTTCAAAAGAAGTTACTAAAATAAAAAGAAGAAACATCACTCTCTCAAATTGTAGAATTCAAGTCAAGCATTTATAAAGTTCATAGTCTAGTTCATGAACTGTGCTAAGCACTGAGGATAGAAAGAAAATAATAATAGTTCCTGCCCTCAAGATGCTCACAATATAACGGGAGGACACAATTTGCAAACAACCACAACTACATATAAACAAGACTTAAAAAAATGAAGTACAGAAAATTTCAAAAAGAATACTCTAATACAATGGGGCCCTGAGTGACAAAGTGAATAGAGCACTGGGCTTGAAATCAGGAAGACATCTTCAAGAGTTCTAATCTGGACTAATCTAATCTAGATGCTAGATATGTGTCCCTCAGCAGGTCAGTTAAACCTATTTGCCTCACTTTCTTCATCTATAATATGACAAGGAAAAGGAAATGGTAAACTATTCTAGTATCTTTGACCAAAAAATGTGCCCAAGAAAAAGTCATACATGACTGAAATGACTAAACAAAAAACAAAAGAAGAATATAAAATGTTTAAAGTAGAAGGTAGAATTTTAGTTGAAATTTGAAGGAAGGAAGGAAAATTAGGAAGTGAAGATAATAAAGAAGAGAATTCAAGCATGGCGGAGAGCCAGTGAAAATTAATGGAATTGGAACATAGCGATCTATCTTTCATGAGCAAAGAACAAATAGGTCAATATAATTGGATCAAAAAACATGTGGAGGGGAATATATCTAAGAAGATTGAAAATATAGGTTGAAGCCAGGTTATTGAGAGTTCTGAAAACAAACAATGGATATCATATTTATTCCTGGAGGTGATAGGAAGGCAAATGACATTTATGCAGTAGGAAACTGACATGAGTAAACTTGTTCTTTAGGTAAATTGAGTGAAAAAGGTACTGAAGTGGGACATCTTGAGTAGGGAAGTTGACTAGAAGAATATAGCCAAAATCTAGGTATAAGGTGATGGATCAAGAAAGTACTTTAATCAGAGAACCAAAACATTCAGAAAAAAGCAAGTTGGATTGATGAGGTTTTGAAGTCAATTAGAAGGAAAGAGTTTCAGTTTTACTACAAGGAGGTCACAACTCTATATCGGTTGGCAATTACATGAAGGCAAAAGAAAGTATCTACCCAGAGACTACAATCAAGAGTATAGTATGTTAGGTAAATTGCTATTAACTGTAAAGGTGTCGTGTCAGAGTAGGTGGTCAAACTCACAACAAGATTGACCCTGACACTCCTCTGCTCAAAAGTCTTGAGTGATTTCCATTACCTCCATGATAATAATAATAATGATGATAATAATGTTAAAAGGACTTCCTCAGCTTAAAGTCTACATGTGGACTTTACAAAAATATCCAACACTGCTCCCCTTCAAGTGCTCTAAGATCCAATAATACTGAAGTAGTAATTATTCCCCATATTTATTTCCTTCCCTACTTCCATGTATTTATAAAAGTTACCCTGCCATGCCCAGAATACTTTCTCATCTCTGCCCTCAAGGTTTAACTTATGTGCCTTCTCTATGAAGTCTGACCTGATCTTATGGACTCTCATCCTCCCCAAAGTACCTCAAATGTACTTATTTACTTAATAATAACAGACATTCAAAAAGGTTTCCAAAGATCTTTGCATGTTATTTCATTTAATCTAAATGTCGCATTTCTATCCTTCCCTCAGAAGAATGTAACTTCCTTGGTGGCAAGCATAAGATATTTTCTTAATTATCATTGTCTTGGTAAATGTTTGTTGCTTTCTTGTCATTGTATGCCCTGCACCTAGAACAATGCTTTGCATATATTGGTTATTTAATGAATGGGCACTATTAAAAGAGTCCAGAAAATAAGGAAAATCATCAGTTTATTTCTAAATTATAATTCAGCATTTCAGTTACTATGTACATGTAACCAATATAAAATATTTCAATTTATACTATTTTCTATCTGAGAGAGGCAGCCTGCCTCTAAAAGTCAGGAAGATCAGAGTTTAAATCCTGCTTTTGCAAGATACTCACTCTGTTACTATAGGCAGATGACTGAACCTCTCAGGTCCTAGAATCATCAGGATCTCTGAGACTATAAATCATTGATGGAGAGAGTTTCTCTTAACAATGATATCACAACTGCAAACTAAAACTCCTAACTTTACTCCCATGCCACCAAAAGAAAAAAGAGAAAGAAATCTTATAATAGGAAAATTTCTTACAAGAATAAAAAAAATCAGAAAGCCATACTTGGGCCACAGAATTAATAGAATATTAGAATGTAGGAATGTCTCTTTTTCAATTTAGCATCCTTCAGAGTAATGTAATAATTGGACCCTTGGAATATATACAGGTGTATATAAGTATATCCAAAATGTGAATTCTACTAAAGTACATAGCAATGATAGCAACTTTCTTGAAATTGTGACATATCACTATCCTAAGGTATGTTGTCTTTCATGATAATCACTATATTCCTTCACAAAAAGGTATTGTTGAACACATACTTTTTATTAATGAAAATTAATTAAATTCTGTTTTTTTAGATTTTCACAATACAATACTATCCTAGAATAATTAATATCTCTGTGAGGCAGCATGAAATCAGTGTTAGTAATCATGAGTCTGGAAAAATACCACAAGTATTCTCATCCTGTTAATATACATGAGCCATTTAAACATTTACCTCTAATGTCTAGAAATGACAGGCAGATGGAAACTATTTCGATTCAACTATCGAGAAATAATCCATTTAAGATTTTCTGGTCTTCATCTGAAATTTAATAGCTTAGGATTTCTCTACATTAAAAGGGAAAGTTGTTAACCAAAGATTTATTATTAAAGCCACAGTACATCAAGTTAAAATTTTGAAGAATATATTCATAATTCAGAGAGCAAAAGAGCTGACATGCAGATTAAGCCCAGCTTTCATCTAACCATTGTTTATTTAGGGTCCTCTGTGAAAAAGGAATAGTACAAACACTCCTAACTTATGGAAAATATTGAGTGGTATGTTCTGGGTATGATGAACAAAAGGAGCTGAGTTTTTCTTAGTTGTCATTACTTTGAAATGTGAATATATCAATACAAGTCAAAAAGGAAAATACATGAACAAAACAATTTCCCTTTATAATCTACAAACAGAAGAAAAATTCATACTGAAAGATACAGAGAATGTTGAGACCATTTTTAAAAAAAACAATGAAATCATATAAAAACTACAATGTATTTTCCACACGATGCAATGTTTCTTTCCTTAGAAACTCAAGTATTCATCACAGACCTGGCACTTGCATGGAGCCTTTTCGACTTCAAACTCTTTAGGGAAAGAATAAGAGAACTTTAGTAGCTTTATTTTTCATTGTTTTTGACAAGAAGAACTATATGTAATTTATCAATGGACACAGAAAAATGATACATTTCAAATCTTTTTCTCAATCAGCTTTTCTGCAATTTGAGGATGTGTATTGCATGTTAAAATTTTTTTAAATAGCATTAAATAAACATTTAAATCAAATTGAGTGGATATTAAAAAAATTGAAGAACTATATCTATAATGAATTTTATTATGAGAGAAAGAAATTGTCACCTGGTGATTTTTTGGTAAAAGACTTCAATTGTACTACATGTACATTCCTTATAGGAATGAAAAAACATATAATCCCAATAAGAATTATTGAACAACTACAAGTATAAATGAACAACAAATATTAACATTATAAAAATCTTAAGTGACTCTCATAAGTCATGTCTATAAGTTTTTTTCCCATAAAATTTCTTTTCAAGATTTGACATATAATTAAAGCCATGATCCTTAGTAATTTTCTTCCCAGTTCCTCAATGTACCCACCATTATACCAAAAACAAGTCTATTAATCAAAACTCATTTTTATCAATGTATATATTAACAGAATCAAAGAAATCTGGAGGCTCTAAAATTATTCTGGACCAAATAGAAATAGAAATTCAATTTCACTAGCATCTATTTATTGTAGAACATTATTTATAGCAATTCTTTTTGTGGTGGCTAAGAATTGGGAACTGAGGTGATACATATCAATTGGAAAATGCCTAGGAAAACAGTGGTATATGATCATAATGAAATATTATTGTGCTATAAGAAATAACATGGAGAATTATTTCAGAAAAATCTGAAATGACACACATGAACTGATACAAAGTGAAGTGAGCAGAGCCAGGAGACCACGGTATACAGTAAGAGAAATATTTTTATCAAGAACTGTGAATGACTTAACTATTCCCAGAAATACAATTATATAAGAAAATCCCAAAGACTCATGATGAGAAATTCTAGCCACCAACAGAGAAACTGTTAACTGAATACAGATTGAAGAATGCTATTTTTCATTTTGTTTCTTTTTTATTTGTTGTTCAAGTTCTCTTGCACAAATTTACTAATATGGAAATGGTTTTCATGATTGCACATGTATAATCTATATCAGATTTCTTATCATCTGGTGGGAGAGGACAGTGAAAGAGGGACAGTATATGGGAGCAAAAACAATAACAAATATTCTTAAAGTTTTTATATATAATTTGAGGGAAATAAAATATTAAAAATAATACAAATTTCTATTGTAATACACACATATAAGATATGTATATATGTATACTCATCTATGGGAGTAAACACATACACAAATATGCACACACATTTTATTTTTATTATATTTACATACTCTCTATAAAAATGCCCTAAGTGATTTTGTGGGCATCATGACACTAACAACTTGAAAAATGAATGAAAGACCTCTTATAAATAAAGCTGCAGTAGAGCTTGTGAGAGTCATGACAAAGGCATAGTGTTGAGAGATGAAATGTCCTATGAAGAATATCAAGTAAGAGGTTTTGATTAGAATTACAGCATGTGCTGGACGGCAATGTGAAATTCATCTGAAAATAAAGGTTGAGCACAACAATTAATCCTCTTTTCACTTCTTTTTTGATTGAGATGACAGCTTTCAAGAACTCTATTCCTAAGTACCTGATATAATACCATTCAGCAATCCCACAAATTTCAACAGTTAAATGCAACCTCAGTTAAATATGGCAGCCAACATCCATCGATAGGAGTATAGAAATAATTTAGATAAAGAAAAATACAACCACAAAATTGAATTGCTTCATTTTCTTGCTCAAATAAGCTCCAATATCTTATGAAACCTAAGTGGGATGAATGGTAGAGTAAGTCATTTAATATGATAAGATGAGATGTTAAAAACTGAAATACCTCAGTGGTCATCTAATCTAGTATTCATATTTTACAGATAAGGAAATTGAAGTTCAAGAATGTTAAAAACAAATGATCTGCCATAGCTACAGAGCTAATCAAAATCAAATGAGCAATTTAAATCCAGGTCTTCTGACATAAGACCCAAGTCTCTTCCTACTATATTCTTATGTGGCTTGCAATTAGCAATTCTTTTTAACTTGTAAATATCCTCCCAAAAAATCTGAATATGTGAAGAACATTTCAACTGAAATGTTAAATCCATTTTAATGTTTTCTTAAAATAAACATTAACATTGCCTATGAAATTGTTGAAAAAATTTAGTGGATCCTTATTTCCTCATGTTTCATAACAGGCTTATCTTATAATACCATGTTTCACATTTCATATTCTAATCAAACTGAAAAAATGGGGTGTTTTTGCCCATATACAATTCTATATTTCCCCACCTATATTTATTTGTACATATTATTGCACAGACCTGGAATGCAAGAGGTCCTTAACATTGCCAAAAATCAAAAATTCTACTGCATTTTTACCCATTGTCTAAAGATCAACACAGAGTATACCTCTTTCATGAAGACCTTCCTGATTTCGCTAAGTCAATAAGGATCTTCCTCTTTTACTTAGATTGTATACTAATGTACTCATTGTGTATTACCTTGTTTTGTTGCTGTTCAGCCTTTTTCAATCATGTCCAACTCTTTTTTTTCTTGGCAAAGATACTAGAATGGTTTGCCATTTCCTTCTACAGTTTATTTAACATATGCAAAAAATGAGGCAAACGGTCAAGTGACTTTCCCAGGGTCACTTTAATAGTAAAAGTCTGAGACTAGATTTGAATGAATTCATGAATATTAGTCTTTTTTACTTCAGCCAAACTGCATCACCTAGTATAATTATTTGTGTATGTCATTTATTCAATACAAACTATAAAATTTATGCTTTCAGGAAGTATCTTTTTTAAACTTTGTATCTCACTTTGTGCTT
The DNA here is from genome assembly GCA_023553655.1 of Myrmecobius fasciatus. NCBI lineage: Eukaryota > Metazoa > Chordata > Mammalia > Dasyuromorphia > Myrmecobiidae > Myrmecobius > Myrmecobius fasciatus. Next base: position 46,596 of record JAJPUD010006484.1, read on the forward strand.
AGTTCATATCTATACATATTAGGCATGTATGTAATACATAATTGTTGAATTTAACTTAATTTAAATTAAATCATATAAGAAAACTTCAATTCATTTGAATACTAAAGTTACTCCTTTCTTAATTGAATTTTGTTTAATGTTTAACTTCTGGTGCTTTTTCTTTCAAAATTTATTTATTCCAATATTCAACATTTATTATTTTTATGAATTTGGAATGTATTAGTGATCCATTTCCTGATATAATAAGAATATCACTATGCAATGCCATGTTTTAGGAAGAACATTGACTGGGGAGCCAAGAGTCTTTAGCAAGACACAAAATAGGAATTCATCAACTGTAAAATCAAGGTAGTAGGCAAGAAGATCTTTTAAAGTCCCACTTACAATGCTGACATTCCATGATCTTTCTTTGATAATAAAAGGTTGGTGTTTTAATTCCTTGGGGTCCAGATTCTAAATATAAATCATCAACCTATCAGGTAGAGAAGCAGGAAAATATGCAATCAAACTGTATCCTAAAACTAACATACCCTTCCTTCATGTTAAATTCCAAAAGTCAGCATGTTTTCCTTAATTTTCCTCCTCTCTTAGAAGGATAGTGAAACTTACAAGAAGATAGGGAAAAATCCATCTCCTTTTTCTTTTTTTCTGCATAGGTAAAGTCTGGTTTGGGGAATAATATGTAGAGCATCAGACTTAGTTGCTATGATTGTTTTGCAGAACTGCTTGCCCCATTTCCCTTTTTTTATTCTTTTTTGTTCCAAGAGATAGCTATCTAAGTAACTGAAGAGAGAGAATGTACTAATAAATAAAGATTATAAAAATTAAAAGATATCTTTCTTTGAAAAATTTAGAGTGTAGAATGTAGGAAATTGGAAGTTCATATCAGCAGAGTTCTGCTTAATTCAGGTTTTGATATATAAATATATAGTTACAAAGTCATGTAACATATAACTGTGTTAGATATAAAAAGACTTTAAATATCCTGCAAATAAAAATGCTACAAATTGTTTTCTTATTTACCTGTTAATAAGTTGCCCTTCAGATTAAAAAAAAAGTGAGGGGTATTTTCAATGCTACAAAATAGATATAAAAGACAGTATTTCAATTTGAGCAGGAGGGACTCTTAATTTTGAAGAAAAATTATGCAGGTCTGAAAATATATGGCACTGGTTTTATTTTCATTTTTAGCTATAAAACTGTATTGTTTTCTTGGACTTAAACTTTCATTCTATTCCTAGGCTCTTAAAAAACCCATTCAGTAAGCTTTCAAAAGGTACCTTGTAATTCAAGTCCAGTCTTTCACAATTTGGGGTAAATTAGAAGAAAAATATGAGCTCATGATAGCTACATGAAATATATGATCTAAATCTTCTGTGTACTTCTTTATATGTATTTAAAATATCACTGTTACGTTCACAGTACTGACAAAAACTTACTGCTATCTTTAAAGTGTATTAATTAGTAACCTATTGACTCTATTAAAATTAGTGTTAAAAATGACCCAATAACATGTGATTGGAGAAAAATATAGTCCCTTCCCATCAAATTAAAATTAATGAGATATAATTTTCAAAATGTGAAATCAATGAGTGCATTAATCCCAGAAAATAATAGAGGCAGCAAAGACATATATGCAAAAATATTATTTGATGAGCCAAATCAAAATGGGATAGACTTCCTCCTCTGAATTTAAAAATTATGTCTGATCTAATATTGATTATTAAATAGCTGTTTAATAAATATTTGATAATGCAACATGGACTTTTCATTAGATAAGAGAGTAAAGATCATCCTTAAAGAACATCACATCATACTACATATATGATTACACTTTGTTCCAATAATCCTGCTTCTAGGTATTTACACAATTGAGATCAGTGATAAAATGAAAGGCCCCATATACATTAAAATATCTAATGAAGCACTTTTTGTAGTAGCAGACAGCAAATTCTGGGAAACCAGGCTGTTTTCTGGAAAGAGCAAATAAAACTACTACCTGCTAGGAACAAAACACTAAACACAAGGGGCCTTTCTGCTCGAAGTCAAGGTTTGGAGTTGCACAGGGAGTTTGGGACAGCATACACTTTACCCCAGGAGCACAGCTCAATCTCAAAAATAAAAAAAAAAGTAATTACAAAAAGAAAAGGAAAGAAAATGAGCAAAAACACCAGAAAAAACCTTAAGCATAGAAAGCTACTATGGTGACTTGGAAAACCAAAACACCAATTCAGATGAGGTCAAAATGTCCACAGAAGAAATCTCAAAGAATGATATGAATTGGTCTTAAGTACAAAGAGGCTTCTTGAAAGTGTTCATAAAAAGACTTATTTGCCTTTTAAGACAAATAAAAGAGGTAGAAGGGGAAAATGAGAAAAAGAAATGAGTGGTATGCAAGAAAGAATCAATAGCTTGAAAAGAAGGCAAGTCCTTAAAAAATACAATTGGCCAAATGCAAAAATAAACTAAAGAGAACATCTTGAAATTAATGAAATGGAAAAAGAGATAAAAAAGCTAACTGAATAAAATCATATATTAAAAACTAGAAAAAGGCAAATGTAACTAATGATTCTGTGAGACATTAAGAATCAGTGAAACAAACCAAAAAGAATGAAAAAATGGGGAAAATGTAAAATATCTCATTGGAAAAACAGCCAACTTGGAAAATGAATTCAGGAGAGACAATTTTAAAATTACTGGTCTACCTGAAGGTCATGACAAAAAAAAATCCTAGATAGCATTCTTCAAGAGATCATCAAGAAAAACTTCCCTGATATACTAGTAACAGAGTGGGAAATAGTCATATAAATAATCCATAAGTCATCCATCTATGGAAAGAACTCCCACCACAAAAATCCCAAAGAACATTGTAGCAAAATTCCAGAACTCTAATCTCCAGGAAAAAAATATTGCAAGCTTCCAGATAAAACCAATTCAGGTATCAAGGAGGAACAGGCAGGATTACCCAGAATCTGACAGTGTATAAAATAAAGAATTGGAGGGCTTGGAATATCATATTCTGGAAGGCAAAGGATTTGGGTTTATCACCAAGAATTAACTATCTAGTGAAACTGAGCATCATCTTTCAGTGGAGGAGATGGATCTTCAATAAAATAAGAGACTTTCAATCATTTCTATTGAGAAAAAAACAGAATTAAACAGAAAATTTGATCTTCAAACACAGGACCCAAGACCCAAGAGACACATAGAAAGGTGGAAAATATATTATTGAAAAGTTAAGCTGTTTATATTCCTAGATGGAAAAATGATATCTGTAACTCTTGAGAACTCTGTCATTACGGCATTACATAGACAGTGTAGACATTACATAGAGGTGTGGTTATGAATGGACTCATGTGAAGATATCAAAGAAAAAGACATTAAGGGGTGGGAATAGGACTGTTGTATAGGATGAAGATGAAAGAGGAGGTTTAATGAGACAAATGAGATCATATGAAGAGGCCCAAAGACCTATTACAATTGAGACAAAGAAGGGATGGGGATAAGCATGATCTGAAGCTTAATCTTATCAACTTTGCATCAAAAGTGGAATAACAATCACTCAATTGGATATAGAAATTCATTTTACCCTATAAAGAAATACCAAGAGAAAGGAAAAGAAAAGGGAGAGACTGGATAAAAGGCAGGGTGGAAACTCTAGGAGAAAGGGGTAAGAGAAGGGAGGAGAGATGATAGGAAAAAGGGCAGGTAGTGTATGAGATGAATTAAAAACAAAACACCACTAAGGAGGGACAGGGTGAAAAGAGAGAACAAAAGTATATACAGAGAAGAAAATAGGATGGAGGAAAATACAGAGCAGGTAATCTAATTGTGAAGATGAATGGAATGAATTTTTCCATAAAATAGAAGCAAATAGCAGAGTGGATTTAAAAAAAAAACAGAATCCTACCATATGTTGTTTATAAAAAACATATTTGAAACAGAGAGATACATATAGAGTAAAGATAAAAGGCTGTAACAGAATATATTATCCTTCAACTGAAGCAAATAAAGCAGCAGTAGCAAGTAGAGATTGTTTCAGTGTTTATGTCTCTGTCCAGGGTCTAGAATACAGAAGGTGCTTAATAAATCAGTAATGATTGCTTGATGCTCAAAATATACTAGATTCATATTAGTCAAATGTTCCCTCCCCTACTTTGTTCCCCAACTAAAAAGATACTATTGACAGAATTATTAGCAACATTTGGAAAACTTCTTTTCTTGTTTAGGTTAATTCAGCACAGAAAGAAACGGTTTGTCCTGAAATAAGCCAAACTTATAAGTGGACAATAAAAAGGTGCTCTTAATTAAATAAAGAGGATCATGAACTTGGGTTACCCATATATCTGAGTACATGGTTTTCCACCAAGAAAACTTACAAAAAATTTTTTTTACATTTTCAGGAGGAAAAAGGGGGATCGGAAATGCCATATTAGAATTGAAATCTGGTCATAAGATACTAGCTACCCTTGGCAATCCTTCAGGCAAGAAACCTCATTCATTCTGCTTGTTTTTACTTTTAATAGTCTTCTTTGCCTTTTTTTTTTTTTTTGCTGATGCAATTGGGGTTAAGTGACTTGCCCAGGGTCACACAGCTAGGAAGTGTTAAGTGTCTGAGGCCAAATTTGAACTCAGGTCTTCCTGACTTCAGGGCTGGTGCTCTATCCACTGTGCCACCTACCTGCTCCTTTGCCCTGATTCTTAACAAAGTGGGAAGGACATTTTTGGTAGCTGTGGAAATACTAAGCTAATTTTGCTCCCAAACTAAGAATCCCAGGGCAGAGCCTAGTTGAGAATAAAAATCTATAGGGTAGAAATACAACAATATTCCTGATTTTTTAGAGGAAATGGGGCCTCTCTTCCTGGCAGGATGGCCTTTTGACAAAGAAGAAAATACTGAATTCAATATTAACAATATTAAATTTTCCTATGAAGACCAAAAGAATTCTACCCCTTCTTTTTCCTACTCTAACACAACTACTCTTACCATTCCAAGTGTAACCATATAATTGTTTCTAAGCCATTCCACATGTGGACATTATGTATCCTGGGGAGATCTTTTCTATTTTATTCCTTTAATATATCCTATTCTCTTTTTCACTTTGTGGAATGCCAGAGGGGTTGCTAATATTATAACTACATATACATTTATGTATATCCATATTATACACAATTATACACACATTCAATATGATACTGGTATATTGAAAATGATTTCCACAGACTTCATTTGCATAAGTAACATACATAATCCATATATTAAAATGAAACATAAATTCCTGAACAATGAAACACAAATTACTCTCATTAAATTGTTTGAAAATACATGTAGATTAAAAAAAAGTCAGTTACCACATTTCTAGATAATAAATCTTTCTGAGACATAGGATTCTAGGTTGTTTTTTACCTTTTATATGTTAACTACAAAACAGACTTTTTTAAGCAAGAGAGGAGTTTTCTATTTTTTCTAATGAAAATAGGTATCATGAGTTATACAATTATCATGGAATTAATTTAATTATCATCATCTTTCTTATAATTTGAATTCAAATATTTGAAATTACCTACACGTATTTTGCTATTTTGGACCTTTTAATATGTGTTTATGCATATAAGTATGTATGTGCAGGTATATAGGATAGATACATTTGCAATAATGCACACATGCAAATTGCATATGTACATGTATGTATGCAGGTATGTGTGTTCACACCTATCATCAGGGAAAGTAGGACCTATACACACCATCTATATATGTGCATATGCCTATACATAGATAATATATGTCTGTACATATAGATTCAGGAGAAATGGAAATGAATAAGAAAAAACCTGCATTACACAAAACCAACAAACAGAAGAAAATCCAAAATTACATATATATATATTATGTATACACATATGATATATAGAATATATGTAGAATATGTATATGTATGTATATATATGCAAGAGATTAATTTTATTATCTATAAATGTTGTATCTCTGACACTGTGTCATTAAATATATTTCCAAACAATTTAAAGACAGAAATATCTGCCTCATTTTATGGGGAATAATCATTCATTTTTATGAATGTATTATGCATATGTTATTTATGCAAATGAGATTTTGGGAAAACCATTTTCAACACACTTGTTTCATATTTGTCCATATAAGAATATATTGTCACATCTATATAGTGAAATCTGCTTCCTTATAAATGAACTTTAATTCATATTTACATAACACTGGAAAACATAATAAAAGCCAAAACATACTACATAAAAAGACTGACAAACTATGGGCTCATTTAAAATACACAAAATCTTTTTTCTGGCTGCCTTTCTATCCTGATAAATTATTTTACTGAAACTCTCTGAATTTGGCTAACTTTTACATAGCATTAAAGATTTCTAGTGATGTAATAAAGAGTAGGAAAAGAGAGGTGATCAATATTTTCTTTTCAATGAACTTTTTTCTTTTTACAACTAAAACTAAACATAGAATTTAATCGACTTCACTGGAAAGACTGCTGGACTCAGAAAGATCTGAGTTCAAACCAAGGTCAAATATTTACTCTCTGTGTGATCCTAGGCGAGTCACTTAAACTCATCTATAAAAATGAAGATGATAACAGATTTTCTCCCATAGGGTTTTTGTAAGGGTAAAATTAGATCATTTTCTTAAAGAAGAACTTTTCAAATCTTAAATAACTTCACAAATTTTAATTATTATTATTATTGCTATTATTATTTCCCTGATTTCCTACTCTCTCTCTCTCTTTCTCTCTCTCTCTCTCTCTCTCTCTCTCTCTCTCTCTCTCCATATATATATAATAAGATTGATTAAATATATATATGTAAATAAATATAATATATATTATATATTATATATTAATATATATTATAATATATAGATAATATATAAACATAAATAAAATAAATAAATATAATAAGCTTGATTATATATATATATATATAAAATAAGCTTGATTAAATAAATGATTTTCTATTTATGTTATTTAGTATTTGTGCTTCTATTTCTTTTCTCCAAAGCTCTCTGTCTTTTCATATTTATCACAATTTTTATTATTAGTTAAAACCTGTGAAGGAGAATGCTTCTGGGTCCCAGCCTCCCCGCCAAAATAATCCAGTTATTTAGTCATTGACTTCATAAATGGTTTGACTATGGGTATGATTCAAACTATTGGCCAGAATACACTTTGGAGCAATTATTCACTTCATTTGCCTTAGATCATTTAGCTAATAAGTAGCAAAACTTCTATTTAGATCAAGGTTTCAATATAAATTCACCAGTTTATACATTATACTACAATGTAGACATTGCCAAAATTTCACATGTGCCTGTATGCTCACACACGCACACACACATACACACACACACATCCTCTTATGCATAAAATTTCTAATTATAGGTTGTCTATATTGCCATGGATCCAAAAAATACTTATTTCAATTCTAATGATTGTAATAATGAATATAGCTTATATTCTATTTTCATATTGCTTGCTATAATTCTCAAAAAAAGCAAACAAACCTGAACTCACCAAAATAACTGCATATCCCAGTTACATCTGACAAAAATTTTCATATATTAACATAACTAATATTTCATCATTCTGAAAGTCTTATATGGGAAGCAGACTTAATTTTGTATCAATGGAAAACTTTAGCATGCTTTACGCCTTTCCAAACCTAAAAATGTGGCTAGGTAGTGCAATGGATATCTCAGTCTGGAGGAAGTAATTCCTGATTTCAAGTCTGATTTCAAACATCTATTAGTTTTATGATTCTGGGAAAGTCACTTACCTTCAGTATGCCTCAATTTCTTCAACTAAAAGATGGGAATAATAATAGCAATAACCTTTCAGGGTTCTTGTGAGAATAAATGAGAAAATTTGTAAAGTGTTCAGCATAGTGCTGGGTGTATGATGGGTACTTTATAAATGCTTATTCTCTTCCTTATGCAAAATTGTTACAACATTATAAAATTTCTTTATCATTTTAATCTAGTTGTGTCCGTAAAATAGAAACAAGGCATTGCTGTAAGTTAAAATAACTATATTTAGTCTTTGTATAACAAGCAAATCATTATCATTGCTATTTTAATCATCTCATTATGATTGTTTTTAAAGTTATTTACACTTAGCATTTACACAATCAGAACATATTAACATATTGCCATTGTTACCATCATCTTATTACCATCAGTAAACAATTTATACATATATTAGGTATCCAAATAATCAAGATGCCTTAATAATATTGAGGGGAGAAAAAAAAGAATGTTTTACTGTGACTCTTCTTATGAAAATAATAAACAATACCTTTCTATACAGAGGAATATATACATAACTCTTTAATAGATTTTTACTCAAATTTAAGTTCAACTTTGTGATCCTGAAAAGTGTATAATATAGACTAGAGCAAAGCAAGGAATAGCAAAAATAGTTACTGAACACCTGCTTTCTAGTGTCAGCTTTTGTCGCTGCATATGGTTTAGTTGTGAGGGCACTAGTAGATGCCTAGAAAGGAGATTAAAGAGGGAAGATCTAAGATTCAGATCAATTCAAAACAACAAGCATTTAATAAGTTCCTACCATATACAACAGCATTATGAAAGGAAACACAATGTTTTAATCATACCAAGTTTGAAAAAGTCTTCTTTTTTGTTTCTTTTTTTTATTATTTTTTACTTATTTGACTTTTATTTTGCATCCCAGTTCTGTGATTTTATTGGTACAAGGAACTCCTAGTAAAGAAATCATCTTTCTCTCCCCGCCCCCCCCAATACTGCTGATCAGCAATTGTTCAGCAACATATAGTGTAGAGAATCGAGAAGTTGGGTGATTTGACCAAGGCCATTCTGCTTATATGTGTCAGAAGACATAAAGCCAAGTTTTCTTGATTTCTAGGTTGACTCTTTATCCAATGACTCTTTGAAATTCTAATAGCATCAATCAGTCAACAAATATTTATCAAATGCCCAGAGTATTCCAGGCAAAAAAAAATAAACCATTTCCTGCCCTCTTTAACTCTGTTGAAGGGGTAATATCTTCATAGAGAAGTATATGTAAAATATACACAAAATAAATCCAATCCCTAGCACTTTTAGCAATTTCTGACACATAGCAGGCACAATAAGAAAAATTTATTGTTTGATCATCTCTCTTCAACTTTCTTTTTTTTAATTAAAGCTTTTTATTTGTATAACATATATATGGGTAGTTCCCCAACATTGATCTTTACAAAGCTTTCCATTACAAATTTTACCCCCAGTCCCCTCCCCTTCCCTAGATGGCAGGAAGTCCACTACATGTTAATAATATTGAAATGCTTGAGAAGTTATGCAAGAAAAATCCTATCTACAAGAAAAAAAAAGAATCAGAGAAAGGCAACACAATGCAAGCAAATGTCAATAGAGTTCATGAAAATGTTATGTTTTGGTCCATATTTCATTTCCTTCTCTCTGGGTGTATATGGTTTTCTTCAGTGAACAATTGGAACTGGTTTGAGACAATTCTTTGTTGCAGAGAGCCATGTCCATCAGAATTGATCATCAT
>JAJPUD010006484.1:67092-98826 GCA_023553655.1 Myrmecobius fasciatus
CCTGTCATTTTAGCCAATCTGACAGGTGTGTAGTGGTACCTCAGAGTTGTCTTAATTTGCATTTCTCTGATCAATAGTGATTTGGAGCAACTTTTCATATGACTAGAGATGGTTTTAATTTCATCATCTGAAAATTGTCTGTTCATATCCCTTGACCACCTATCTAGTGAAGAGTGGCTTGAATTCTTATATATATGAGACAATTCTCTATATATTTTAGAAATGAAGCCTTTATCAGAACCATTAAATGTAAAGATGATTTCCCAATTTGATGCTTCCCTCCTAATCTTGTCTGCAATTGTTTTGTTTGTACAGAAAATTTTTAACTTAATATAATCAAAATTATCCATCTGATGTTCAATTAGAAGTTCCAGGTCTTCTTTGGACATAAATTTATTCCATCTCCACAGGACTGAGAGATAAACTATATTACGTTCCTCTAACTTGCTTACAAAGCAAGTTTATATTTAGATCTTTATATTTAGATCATGAACCCATTTAGATCTTATTTTGGTATGTGGTGTTAGGTATGGGTCAAGCCCTAATTTCTTCCACACTAGTTTCCAATTTTCCCAGCAGTTTTTGCCGAATAGTGAGCATTTATCCCAAAAGCTGGGGTCTTTGGGTTTATCGAATACTAGATTGTTAAGGTTATTGCCTAGATTGTCCTGATATCCTATCCTGTGCCACTGATCGACTGCTCTATTTCTTAGCCAGTACCAAACGGTTTTGATGACTGCTGCTTTATAATATAGTTTTAGATCTGGTACAGAAAGGCCACCTTCATCTGCCTTTTTTTTTTCATTAATCCCCTTGAGATCCTTGACCTTTTGTTCTTCCAAATGAACTTTGCCACTATTTTTCCTAGATCTGTAAAATAATTTCTTGCGAGTTTGATTGGTATGGCACTAAATAAGTAGATTAGTTTAGGTAGTATTGTCATTTTTATTATGTTTGCTCTGCCTACCCATGAGCACTTAATATTTTTCCAATTGATTAGGTCTGATTTTATTTATGTGGAAAGTGTTTTGTAATTTAGTTCGTATAGTTTCTGACTTTTCCTTGGCAGATATATTCCCAAATATTTTATCCTATCATCTGCTATTTGGAGTGGAATTTCTTTTTGCATCTCTTGCTGCTGAACTTTGTTGGCAATATATAAAAATGCTGATGATTTATGTGGATTAATTTTGAATCCTGCCACTTTGCTAAAGTTGTGAATTGTTTCTAGTAGTTTTTTAGTTGAGTCTCTAGGGTTCCCTAAGTATACCATCATGTCATCTGCAAAGAGTGATAATTTGGTTTCTTCATTATCTACTCTGATTCCTTTTATCTCTTTTTCTTCTCTTATTGCTAAAGCTAACATTTCTAATAAAATATTGAATAGTAATGGTGACAGTGGGCAGCTTTGTTTCACTCCTGATCTTATTGGGAATGGTTTTAGTTTGTCTCCATTACATATGATGCTTGCTGATGGTTTTAAATAGATGCTACTAATCATTTTAAGGAAAAGCCCATTTATTCCTATACTCTCTAGTGTTTTTAATAGGAAAGGGTGTTGGATTTTATCAAAGGCTTTTTCTGCATCTATGGAGATAATCATATGGTTTTTGTTAGTTTGGTTATTAATATAATTAATTATGCTGATAGTTTTCCTAATATTGAACCAGCCCTGCATCCCTAGTATAAATCCTACTTGGTCATAGTGTATTATCCTGGGGATGACTTTCTGTAATCTCATTGCTAATATCTTATTTAAAATTTTTGCATCAATATTCATTAAGGAAATTGGTCTATAGTTTTCTTTCTCTGTTTTCACCCTACCTGGTTTAGCTATCAGCACCATATTGGTCTCATAGAAGGATTCTGGCAGTATACCTTTTGTCCCTATTTTCTCAAATAGTTTGTGTAGTATTGGAATTAATTGTTCTTTGAATGTTTGGTAGAATTCACATGTAAATCCATCTGGCCCTGGAGATTTTTTCTTCGGGAGTTGGTTAATAGCTTGTTCTATTTCTTTTTCTGATATGGGGCTATTTAAATAATTTATATCCTCTTCTATTAACCTGGGTAATCTATATTTTTGTAGATATTCCTCCATTTCATTTAGATTATCAAACTTACTGGCATAAAATTGGGCAAAGTAACTCCTAATTATTGCTCTGATTTCCTCTTCATTGGAGGAAGTTCTCCCTTATCATTCTTGAGACTAACAATTTGATTTTCCTCTTTCCTTTTTCTTATCAAATTAACTAAAGGCTTATCTATTTTATTAGTTTTTTCATAGAACCAACTCTTAGTTTTATTTATTAATTCAATAGTTTTCTTATTTTCAATTTTATTAATTTCTCCTTTTACTTTTAGAATTTCCAATTTGGTATTTAATTGAGGGTTTTTAATTTGTTCTTTTTCTAGTTTTTTTAATAATAAGCCCAATTCGTTGATCTTTTCTTTCTCTATTTTATGCAAGTAAGCATCTAGAGGTATAAAATTGCCCCTTATAACCACTTTAGCCATATCCCACAAATTTTGGTATGTTGTCTCCTTATTGTCATTCTCCTGGATGAAATTATTGATTGTGTCTATAATTTGCTCTTTCACCCATTCATTCTCCAGGATTAGATTATTTAATTTCCAATTAACTTTTGGTTTATTTTCTCCTGGCCTTATATTGCATGTGATTTTTATTGCATCATGATCTGAGAAGGATGCATTTACTATTTCTGCCTTTCTGCATTTGATTTTGAGGTTTTTATGCCCTAAGACATGGTCAATTTTTGTATAGGTTCCATGGACTGCTGAGAAAAAAGTAAACTCCCTACTGTCTCCATTTAACTTTCTCCATAGATCTATCATACCTAACTTTTCTAACAATTGGTTTATCTCCCTAGTTTCTTTCTTGTTTATTTTGTGGTTTGATTTATCTAATTCTGAGAGAGCAAGGTTGAGATCCCCCACTAGTATCGTTTGTCTGTCTATTTCTTCTTGCATCTCTCTTAATTTCTCCCCTAGGAATTTGTGTGCTATTGTACTTGGTGCATATATATTTAGGATAGATATTGCTACATTATCTATGGTACCCTTTAATAAAATATAGTTTCCTTCCTTATCTCTTTTGATTAGATCTATCTTGGCTTTTACTTGATCTGAGATAAGGATTGCTACCCCTGCTTTTTTTTTTTTGTTCACCTGAAGCATAATAGGTCCTGCTCCAGCCTTTTACCTTCATCCTATATGTGTCACTATGTTTTAGATGTGTTTCTTGTAGACAACATATTGTGGGATTCTGGTTTTTAATCCAGTCTGATATCCGCTTCCGCTTTATGGGAGAGTTCATCCCATTCACATTCACAGATAGAATAACTAATTCTTTATTTCCTGCCATCTTATTTACGCAAGTTATGTTTTCCCCTTTCCTTTCCCCTTTCTCCCTTCCCCCCTCCTCAGTACTTTGCTTTTGATGACCCCCTCCTCCAAACAATACTCCACCCTTTAGATCCCTTCCCCCTGTTTTTACTCCTTTCCCCTGATTTTTTTATTTTCCCTTCTATTAGTTTATCCCTTTCTTTTCCTCCTTTCCCTCCCACTTCCCTCTAGCAACAGACAAGTTTCTATGTGAAATCAAGTGTCTGATATACACTTTTAGAGCCCAACCTGATGAGAGTAAGATTTACACAATGCTCAACTCCCTCCCCTCTTTCTCTCAATTATATTAGGTTTTCTTTGCCTCTTCAAGAGATTTTACCTTGTTTTTACCTGCTTTTTTTTTAGATCTTATTTTTACCACTTTTCCCCTCTTTTCCCCAGTATGACAACCTTTCCCCCTCTAGTTCTCTTTTTCATATTATCAAAGTAATATCTAGTTAATTATACCCCCAAACTTTAAGCATCCCCCTAGTAGAAATAAAGTTCTCAAGAGTCCTTTCCTTTTTACCTCTTTATGCATCTCTTGAGTTCTGTGTTTGGATGTCGAATTTCTTGTTCAGATCTGGTCTTTTCATTAGAAATAGGTGAAATTCACCTATATCATTGAATGACCATCTTCTTCCCTGGAGAATAATGCTCATTCTAGCTGGATAGGATATTCTTGGCTGTAATCCAACTTCCTTTGCCCTTAGGAATATCTGGTTCCAGGCCCTTCGATCCTTCAGTGTGGAGGCTGACAGATCCTGTGTGATTCTGATTATTGATCCTCGGTATTTGAATTGTTTCTTTCTAGCTGCTAGCAGAATCTTTTCCTTGGTGCTATAGTCCTGAAATTTAGCCACGATATTCCTTGGGGTTTTAATTTTGGGGTCTCTTTCAGGAGGTGATCGGTGAATTCTTTCAATGGTGATTTGGCCCTTTGATTCTACAATCTCAGGGCAGTTTTCTTTCAGGATTTCCTGGAAGATAGTGTTTAGATTCTTTTTTTCATCATGGCTTTCAGGAAGTCCAATAATCCTTAGATTGTCTCTCCTAGATCTATTTTCCAAGTCAGTTGTTTTTCCTAGGAGATATTTCATATTTTCTTCTAATTTTTCATTTTTTTGTTTTTGTTTGACTGATTCTTGAAGTCTTATTGAGTCATTCACTTGCATTTTTTCAATTCTTATTTTTAAAGTGTTGGTTTCTTCAGTTACCTTTTTAAGCTCCATTTGTAACTGGCCAATTGAATTTTTTTGTTCATTGCTCTCTTTTTCCACTTCACTAATTTTATTTTTCAATAGATTGGTGTCTTTTTCATATCTCTTTTGCAGGGCATCATATCCTTCTTGCAAGATATTGTATCCTTCTTGCACTAATTTCAATTTATTTTCCCATTTATCCTCCAGCTCTTTTATTAGGTTCTTTAAGCAATCTTCCAGAAAGGCCTTTTGAAACGGGGACCAGTGATGGTACTTGCTGATTTCCTCTGGAGTTATGTCTAAAGGAACCTCGGGATCTGGGGTCTTCTCCTCTTTCTCTTTATAAAAGCTGTCTATGGTGAGAGCTCTCTTTTGCCTCTTCAATTTTTTTTTTTTTTTTTTTTTTTTTTAGACAGCGTGAATATCTCTTTAAGGTAGGGGGAAAAAAAAGGGCGGCTGAAACAGCCGGCTGAAGATTTTGCCCTGAGGCGCTTTGGCGAATTAATTTAAGGTGCTGGGCCGGTGGGGGCTAGGACTAAGCCCGAATTACTCCTTAAACAAGGCAAGTTTGCCAGAACACCTGCCCCCAATCAGGGCAGAGTGTCCCGAGTGCCTCAGATAAACTCCAGGTGTTTGGAATTTGGAGTTTGGAGTTTTTTGCCAGTCTGAGCTGAGCTGAGCTGAGTCCCACCCTCACTTCCGGCCTCCACCAGAGTTCTCTGACACCGGAGTCCTCTGTTCATCCCTCTGTCCGAGCTAGACAAACCTGATGTGAAGTTTTTCAGAGATATCTGCAAACAGTATCCAAATATTTCCTGATTCATTGACTTGAAGATCAGTTCAGAGGCTTATTTTATTGTTGATTTGAGAGAAGTTCGGAGGAGGACGCAAAGAGTCACCTTTTCACTCCGCCATCTTGGCTCCGCCCCCCTAATTTGTCTTCAACTTTCATTAAATAATAAATAGACATTTGATCCAGCAGGTCTGTATCCCAAGGAAATCATAAAGGAGGGAAAACAGCCCCACATGTACAAAAGTGTTTGTACCACTCTTTTTGCGTTAGAAAAGAATTCAAAAATTAGTAGATGCCCATCAGTTGGGAAATGGCTGATTAAGTGTTGCTATATGAAGACAATAGAATATAATTGTTCTATAAAAATGATGAACAAGCTAATTTCAGAAACGCCTGGAAAGATTTATATGAATTGATGCTGAGTGAAACAAGCAGAACCAAGAAAACATTGTATACAATAACAGCAAGAATGTACAATTATCAACTATGAAAAACTAGGTTCTTCTAAATGACAATCCCAATAGACTTTGGATAGAAAATGCCATCTGCATCCAGAAAAAGAACTATGGAAATTAAATGTAAATCAAAATTTGCTGTGTTCTGTACTGTGCTTTCTAGAGCCCCTATGCTGGGGTGCTAAAATATACTAGACTAGCTCTCTGGAGCATCTCTGAACCAGCCCAAGTCCTTGGTCTTAGTGGAGAAGTAATGAAGGGCAGGGACCCATGAGGATGGCCAAAGATGGAGTCTGTTTATTTCAAGTCCTCTCAACCCCTAAAGAACTTAGTACAATTACATCACTACAGCACTTTGAGCATGTGCTAACTATAAATACCCTACTATTAATATGTAAATGCATCTTTTATTATATGTTTCCTGCTTCAAGTAGAACACAGATGGTCAGCCCCCTTCTCCCCCTCCCACCTACCCCCCACTTCTCAGGAAGGGTGAAATGCTTCAAGGGAAGATGAGAATGGAACCTAACATTGTCAACAGGTTCCTTCTGGGCTGAAGGGTCTTATATCTCTCCAAGAGTTCCCCCATTGTCTGTGGCTCTCTACAATGTTCACTTCTTTTTTTTCTGTTTTTTTTCTTCCATGGTCTTTCCTCTTCTGTTTTTTTCTCTCTCAACATGATTCATAAAAGAATGTGCATTTAAAAAATAAATAAAACAAGTATTACCAAAAAAACCCAAATGAAACAAATGAAAAATAAAAGCAAAACCAAAACCAAAAATCTATGCAATTGGTCATTATAATAGAATATTTGAATGATGAAGGAACTAATTAAAAACAATGACTTCATAGCTCTATACTTTTAATGTCTCTTTATTCTCTTAAATACAATATTGTACGTTTGCTGATAGTTATAGCAAATGTTAGCTTTGTCAATTATTCTGGATACAATAGCTATTCTAGTTAGATTTCAGCCAATAATTTTAAAGGAAATTTTTAAAAATACTAAATAGAAAGTGTCCTTAAAACTAGTGGTTCCTATTTAGTTGCCCTTTACTGTAAAATTTTGATATTCCAATGGCAAAATATGCTCAAAATAATTTTAAGACATATACTTTCCAGTTTCTTGTTCCCTGGTAAGTCCGAGTCAAATTAATCATTTCTTCACTAGATTCCAATCTATATTGTGTCTGAACTTGGAGTTTCCACCTTTAGGACTGAAGAAATATGAATCCAGATTAACTTCTGAACATGACTCAGTTTTAAAATACAAACTTGACTACTTAGCCTTCTACCTCCAATATATCATTTAATTCAAAGAAATCATGAGAACTCATGTAGAGCCAGTAATCAGCAGGTATCCCATAAAGGATTTGACAGTCAAATTAAAAAATCAAGTTTTTTTTTGTTTTGTTTTGTTTTGTTTTTTAAGATAATACTGGAGAGAACTGTGCATACCCTTTGACCCAGCAGCATTTCTATTGGGCTTATATCCCAAAGAAATCATAAAGAAAGGAAAAGGCCCCACATGTGCAAGAATGTTTGTGGCAGCCCTTTTTGTAGTGGCTAGAAACTGGAAATTGAATAGATGCCCTTCAATTGGAGAATGGCTGAATAAATTATGGTATATGAACATTATGGAATATTATTGTTCTGTAAGAAATGACCAGCAAGATGATTTCAGAGAGGCTTGGGGAGACTTACATGAACTGATGCTGAGTGAAATGAGCAGAACCAGGAGATCATTATACACCGCAACAACAGTACTATATGACAATTAATTCTGATGGACATGGCTCTCTTCAACAATGCTATGTCTCAAACCACCTGCAATTGTTCACTGAAGAAAGCCATATACACCCAGAGAGAGGGATGCGAAATGTGGACCACAACATAACATTCTCATACTCCTTGATTGATGTTTGCTTACATTGTGTTTCCTTTATCTGATATATCGTTTGTGTAGATAAGATTTTTCTTGCACAACAATGATAAGTTTGGAAATATGTATACATATATTCGATTTGCCAATATTTTAACATAATTAACATGTAGTGGATATCCTGCCATCTAGGGAAGGGGTGGGGAAGTTGGGGGGAAAAATTTGTAACGGAAAGCTATGTAAGGGTTATTGTTGAAGAATTACCCACACATATGTTATGCAAATAAAATAAAATTAAAAAAAAAAAAAGATAATACTGGAGAGGAGGCAGCTAGGTGGCATAGTGGATAGAGCACCAGCCCTGAAGTCAGGAGGACCTGAGTTTAAATCTGGTCTCAGACACACACACCTAGCTGTGTGTGACCCTGGGCAAGTCACTTAACCCCAATTGCCTCAGCCAAAAAAAAAAAAAAAAGATAATACTGGAGACATGAGAAATTGAATGTTGTGAAATAATACTAATAGTCACCTAGAGCAGTAAAAAAAAAGAGTAGAAGAAAAAAGAAAGCAATCAATTAAAAAATCATATTTGTTTTTAGAAAATATAAAATAACAGTAGAGAAAGAAGACAGAATTCAGAAAATTGTTTTAGGAAACAAATACAAAAGGGATAGAATAAAATTTTGTGTTCAATGCCAAGGCCAAGAATCAAAGGTTATGTTCAATGCCCTTAGAAGAGGAGGTATAAAAGGAAAAAGCAAGGGAGACCATACCACTTTTCATAATGTCTCAGTTTCCTTGGACAGCTTTTTAAACATACTCAGAATACAGGAATTTTCCAACCAATTGAATTTTAATTTGTCCCATAAATTCCTTCCCAAATTTTATACACATGGTACAGCATTTTTCTCCTGATTTGATACCCCATTGTAATTTTTAGAATTTTTAAACATTTAAAAGTTAACATCATGTATATATATATATGTATATATATATATATATATGTAGTACTTAAGGTTTGTTAAGCATTTAATCAGTTTCCTAAAAATGCACATTTTTTGATATGTACTTTGAACAAAAATAAATTTGACATATGAAAAAGCTTGAGACAATTTCTAGGCAATTAATCATAAAATGATTATGTCTCACAAATAATTAATTAAAAGGTAGCCATCTGGCTTTCTTTCATAAACCAAAGATTCTTCATGGAGGCTTCTTGAACCTTTTTCTTCTCAAAAGAGTGCCTGTCCCCATCAATTAGAAATCAAATTTATTTAACAATTAATAAAAAAATGAATATTGTGGACCTATTCTAATGAGAAGCTGGATACATGACTCTGATCATGTCACTCATGAACAAAGGGAGATCATCTCAAGCCAGTCTACTTCCACTTCCAGAAATCTTTACATAATTATCTATCCTATCCTCCACCCAGTTGGTAGTCAAGGAATGATGATGGGGGAAAGTTCCACCTAGATTAGATTCTTCTTTTAAGATCTAATTGGGTGAACTCCTATCCAAGTAGGGTAGGAGATTGAAAAGCATGTATTTCAGGGATCTGGGCAATCTCATCTATCAACAATATCCAACGGATGTTGGCTGCATAATGTATACGGGCTTATGTCTGAACAAAAGAATAGTAAGGAAAAATGCCTCAATCCCCTCACTCCCAATATAAATTGGTTTTAATATAAGAAAAATAGTTATTTCACTTATAATGATGTCTTTTTCTACTTAAACCCACACTGTCTAAAGATAAAAAGCATGATATTTCAAATAAGATGTATACATGTACAGTCTTTATGAAATGCATGTTAACATAATGGCAATAAATTTTTTTTCATCCTGTTAGGGAAGTAAACATTTTATGTATGCTAATGTACACCATTCTAAGAGATATTAGTCATATACCTAATCTTAGTTCTTATTACAAAACAAAAAAAAATGCTGGAAATTCCAAAAAGATCAAACTAATTAAAGCCCTTAATTGCCTTGGACTAATTATGGAAATTAGCAAGCACAGTAAGGAAACGGCTTTTTAAAAAATACTTAATATTTTGGGCCATACTTCCTCTGCTTGATTTTCCTGTGAGGTACTTGTGCAATTTCATTTCTGATGTTACAGATACTATCCACAGAGATATAAACCAAAATAAGTGCAAATGTCTCAGAGGCTAAATGGAACAAGAAGAAAGTAGAATAGGGGCTAGAATCCGGGTGGCAGTTTCCTGAATCATGCACCATGCCCCATAATCAGTATTTCTTCCTGCAGGCCTCTATTAAAATGGTTATTCAGCATATTCATTGTAGGTTGTTCCGATGTTTCCGACTGAGAGGGGGAAGGTTACTGCAAAAGGGAGAAAACTGGAAAGCTGAAAGCCTTGGAATGAGCTGGCTCCAGCCAGCTATGCTAGAATGCAAAAGGTTGAATCTTTGACATTTTGTCAGGTATTAATCATTGGAACATAGGCTCACAGATTTAGAACTCAAAGATATCTTAGAGACCAGTGAGCAAACCTCATTTTACAGATGTGGAAATCAAGTCATGCTGAAGTTGCCCTACTAAGAGTTGGAGGCATTTTCATAATGCCAAGATCAAAGTCCTCTCTATTAACCCAGGCTACTTTTCAAACATAATTAGTGTATTCAACATTAGAGCTTTATAGTTCTTAGAATCCTGTTTGTTGATAACATATTATTGATTACCTCAAGGTCATACTTGTTTAGTTGTATCTCTTCAATTAGAATAACAAAAATAGATTAAAAATTTACAAAATGCTTGAAGTATGTTCTCATTGAATCTTCACTCCTCTACTGAGAGCATTATTCTTATTATTACTATTATTAAATACTATTGTTATTAGAATATTACTATATATACTATAACATATCATATTATCTTCATTTTGAAAATAGGAAAACTAAATCCTAGAGAGGTTAAATCATTTGTCCAGGGGTTCACAGCTTAAGCTATTCACAGCTATTAAGTCTGGAGCAGAATCTAAATTCAAAAATCCTTCTACTTCACACTTAGCTGCTGACCTTGTAAGTAATACCCTCTGAAGAACAGAGACTATGTTATATTATCTTTTTGTGTGTGTTTCCAGAGGCTAGCACATTACCTGACACAGAATAAGCATTTGATAAATATTTGTTGACTTGTCTTGATTTGACAAAGCTTGCCATTAGATTCATAACTACGCAAAAGACTACTGTTTAAATATCCAGTAAGGAAAAACTAAACAGATAACATCAAAGAAGGAAGAATAAGCATTTATATAATATTTTCTATGTGTCAGGCACAGTGCTAAACACTTTTTACAAATATCATCTACTTTAATGAAGGATATTTGTTATCCAACTTGCAGTTGGATAGATAGTTATAGAGTTGGCTTATTAGTATATAGGTCTTGTATATATACTGCAGACAGATATTGAACTAAATTCAATAGTGACTAGGAAGATGAAGGGGGAAGAAAGAATGGATCGGACTGGACTATATTTGGGATAACATGCAATACTTTTAATGAGTCCAGCCTTCTCCCTTAGGCTTACTCCCTCTTTCTAACACCAAAAGTTTTCTAGTGATGGTATCTACATGTCAGAGTAGCATGGATACCACAGCCACAGCAGAACTGAGTTGCAGGTCTCTCAAAGTGTGGTAAAGATTCATAAATATTCAAGGGTAAGCTTCAGCATATTACAAATGATCAGGAAAAGAGAGGCAATATGGTATCTTTTTTTAAAATTCAGCTTGTGTGCTGGACTGGGAAACAGGAAAGCCTTGGTTCAAATCTCTCCTTTGTTAAATTACTTATTATGCAACAATGGGCCAGTCATATAACTATTTTTTACCTCAATTCATCAAACCTCATCTGGAAAATGGATCTGAAAATCACATTGATGGGAGTAATGAGAAGTAAGTCCAGAGCAAAGTAATCTAAGATGATCAGGAGCTTCAAATTCATGCTATGATGACTGGTGGGAAGAAATGATGATGTTTAGCTCAACAATTGTTTGACATTCAAGCTATATAGCCTGCCCATCAGAGTTGCACTCTCTGTAGTAGAGTCTGAATGCTTGGCAGGTAAGTTCAAGAGAACTCATTCTCCCAGACCTCTCCATATAACAATCCTTTACATATTCAGAAACAAGGAATATGCCGCTTCTCCCTCTTCTCTATCCCTAGTTCCCAACCAGTTCTCACATGGTATGGATTTTGAGGTCTTTCATCATCCTGTTGGCCCTTCTTTGGATGGTCTTTAGCCTATTAATGACTTTCTCAAGCTACTGAGGGATCTAGGTAGTGGCCCAGGAGTTAGAAGATTGGAGTTCAAATACAACTTCAGACATTTCCTAGCTGGACTAACCTTGTACAAATTATTTATTTCCTCTTCTAAAAGATGCCATCCACATCCCAGAGTTGTGGCAAGAGTTAAATGAAATAATATTTGTAAAGCACTTAACACAGTTCCTAATATGTAGTAGGCACTATATAAAAGTTATTATCATCATATCTTCATTAAAATTCCACATATTAATTCTGAACAAGAAAGGAAGACTATTAATTAACTCTTTATTCCTGGAAGATATACCTCTCTTAAAGCAGCCCACTATGTCATATTGTCCAAGTTGTTTTGTTGCTGATATATATGAACTCCAACACCAAACAGAAAAATACATTTAAAAAGAATAAAACAGCAAGACCCCAAGATAAAGGGAAACTTCCCCAAATTATTACATTTGTGGCCATTGTCCAGTTTCTTTGCCTTATGACATCCTACCTGTCCAAAGGATGCATTCATGGCCTTTTAAGCTCTGAATTAAAACAGGGCAATATAAGCAATCAAGTCTGCTTTGCAGTTGTATTTGTTTGAGCTCTGTATGGTAGCTGCAGTTATCTCCCATGCTGTGAGTGTTAATGAGACCCTCCATAGGCACTGTTAATACATAAAAGCAATCAGCCATAACTCACAGGCTTTTTCTTTTTGACTATGTCTGACTGTGTTTGCGGCATTTAGCAGCTACAAATCAAACTTTTGAGAAAAAATAAATGCAAGTATGAAAAGCCAAGGATCTAAAAAGAAAGAAAAAAATATATATCCTTGCCCCTTCAATCTCCAAAATGTCCTCTAAGGAATTCTGACTTCCATATGAGGCTTAAACAATGAAACATAAAAATATTTAATGCCAATATGTATAAGTAAACATGAATATTATTATTAATGTATCAATATCCCAAACTCAGAACATATTTTACAAGGATATTTGCAAGGCTTATTTTACTTCTGCAATCAAATGTCTCAAATGTTGTTTTAGACATAGCAAGAGACTAGAACAGTCACATACAACATCATTTCACATTCATAATTCAGCAGCTTTTTTGATATGTCTTATCTATAGTTCAATGGATATAAGTGTTTCGGATAAAAGAATGAAGAAAGTGTAAATACACATGAGTAGTTTAGCATTTTGACAAAAAGGGATCTGTATTCTTTTCTCCCACTAATACAAATGAGGATTAACTATATAAATTCACACTGAAAACAAGAGAATATACTTTTAAGCACCTTTGAGGAGTAGATAGTCTGGCCTTAAAATGTTTAAATCTAAAAAGGTTGTTAAATCTAGGAATGTTACAGGAAAAGTAAAGAAGTGAGATTGAAAATTAAGGAAGTCTGAAATGTTTTGTTTTTTTTTTTTAATAACTACTTACTCAATGTTATTTAAAAACTGCAAATATACTATAGTTGTCCTTCAACATAAAGGAATTCAATATGCAAAAATTGGATTTAATGAACTTAAATCTCAGAAAAATTCTATAGGACAATTAGTTGTAGATTGCAAAGGAATTTAGAGGATATCAGGTCAAACTTCATTTTATATATAAAGAAATAAAGAGAAATGCTCAAGGTTATATAAGATAGTATCCAAGTAGAGATTCAAACTCAGATCTTTCTAACTTAAAAGAAGGATTCTCTACACTATGCCATGTGTCTTCTTTCATGTACATTATACTTAAGTGAAATTTTGCATTTCTAAATTATACAAATTTTAGCAGGAAAGGAACTGAGCAAATGTATAGTTCCCTCCAAATACCACTTTCCCCTGAGAAAGAGGATATAGAAAAAAAAAAATAGCCTAAGGTGCTTTTCCAGGATTTCCATAAGGAGAAGTGGGGATACAAGAAAAAAAAATAGCCTAAGGTGCCTACAATCCTGTCATTGCAGAAGACCATTCAGTAAAGGAGTAAACCATTTGCTTGTCACAAAACTTGTTGCTTGTTGTCAATAATCCAACTCCTAAACAGTAGCTTGCTCTGTCTGGTGCTTATCTCATTCCGTAGCTTTTTTTTCCTCCATAATCTTGCTGTCTACCCAAAATATAATGCTTTCTTCCATTTTTTTTCATATGTTTACCTACAGATTTCTATTTTTATGATGTGTCAATGATGGAACAAAATTCTATAAGCAATACAGAAATCTTTCTTTAAGCGCCACTTTTCAAGGACCTATGTGCTCCACATTTTATTAACAAGGCCAGAAAAGTAGGCAACATCTGTCTCAGTTGTATCTTGAGATTGTATCTTACCTTCATTTTTGGCAAATTGCCTTTATCTTAGAAATCTTCCTGCTCCTTTCCCAGGGAACTAGCAGCCTTACCTTCTGTGAATTTTCTTATGATTCAGAGGAATATATACTGACAAAATCATTGCACCAATGAGGTTTGTTACTTGAGTTACCTTTATCAGAAATACTTGTATTATGAGAAAGTTTTAAAAAATAAATGTTTTATTCCATGAAAAAACAGAAGATAATAGTGTAAATTTAGGGCTCATGAAGAAGCAAGAGTTCTTGCTGGTACTACGCTACCCTCCTCAACTAATTTTGCCCAGGAAACCAGAATTTCTATTTATATGACTGGTGCTAGGTAACCCACCACTTCTCAATGAAGTTTATTTCACCTTTTAACAGTTCTATTTATTATTAGGAATTTTCTCCCCTTCATATCATACCAAAAACCTGCCACTTAGATACTTCCACTCACTATTCCCAAGTAATGTTACCAAATATAATAAATCTAATCCTCTAACTGCATATCCTGCCCTCACATAGTAATGCCAGATTCTCCAACCAAGTACTCTCTTTTCCAAGAAAAAACACAACAAAATCTTTTCTTTAGTTGATCTTATAATGTGGTATCTAGGTCTTTCACTATCCTATTTGGTTTTCTTCTCTCTATATTCTATCTTACCAGTGCTATCCCTGAAGCGCACTATCCCTTAAATGAACACAATACTCTGGATGTGGGGCTAACCAAAGAAGATTAGTGAAATTATAATAGCATTATTATAGTAGAGTAGAGTACCCTACAATCTAGGATAGGATAGCATAACATTGCATAATGGGGCTTCTTAAACTTTTTTCATTAGTGACCCCTTTTTGCCCAAGAAATTTTTATGTGACACCAATATATAGGTATATAAAAGAGATATATACATAAGACATGTACTGGTAATAAATAATAATTTTGTGACTGCCACATTCATGTATGTGGCATAACCCCATATGGGATTACAAATCACAGCTTAAGAAGTTTAAGAAGCTTTGTCGTATAGTGTGATTATTATAGTCGAATTACCTTCTCCTTGGTTCGGAGTATTCACCCATTTTTAATGCTAACCAGAATCACTTTAGTTTCTTGTTTTGTTCTGTTTTATTCTTTAGCCAACTTGATTGCCCATCTTTGTAATGCATTAAAAGAGCTCAATTCTTTCTTCTATCAACTACTGAAGTTAAACTTCCTCTATTACATAAAGTTTATATTTAAAGCCATTCATAAGGAACTTTACATTTGCACACCCTGAATTAAATATTATTATAGTCAACCCATTGAATTATATTATTATGTAATTATATTCAGCCATTCCACAGAGATTTTTTGCATTCAGGGCTTGTCATCCAACCTACTAATGATCTCTTCCAACTTCATATTATCTGCAAATTTGATATATGTCTTCTGTGTGGTCATTGGTATCAATAATAAAAGCACTGAAGCATAGAGAATTAAGAACAAATCACTGTTTGTTTGTTTGTTTGTTTTTTACCACAATAGACTTTCCATAAGTTAGCATTAATCCTTTCAGGATTTTTTTTGGATCCAATCATTCAAATAATTCTCATTCTAATTATATATCCATAGAGTTTGATATATTGAGGCTAATCTGTAGTAGCATTTTGTCTGAGTAGGCACTTAGGTTGGTAAGGTGTCCTTTAACCTTAAAGGATATATCAAACCTTCAGGAAAAAGAAAGGAACAAAATAAACATCTTAACCTAAAATCATTCAAGAACACCAAAGCACAATATCCTCTCTTGTCCAAAAGAGCAAGATGAGGGACTTCCTTCTTTTCACTCCTCTGTATGTGGATATTTAGTTTAGAAGAGAAGTTCTCTCAAAAGAAGCATTCTTAGCACATAGTCTTAGAAGCTCATTAAGCTTCTGCAGCAACAATTATTACTATGAAAAAAATATCTCTTTCACTTAAGCTCCTTTTTTTTTAATGAAAAAGTGAAATACTACCAGTGCCTGCCAGAGAGGAAATTAGCTCAACATTAATGACCACTAAAATGGCACTAACACAATAAATATGGCAGAGTTATTTTCTCTAAAGCTTTCCTTTAATACTTTCACACTCACTCTGCTCCTGGATGCCACTCTATCATTCATATTGTTGATAATCTCAGTATAAAAGTGATCAAATAAAAGATGTATTGCTGTGCATTCTAATAAACTCTACAAACATTTCAAGACTCCATCACATCCTTAACTGAATTGCTAGGACAAAAGGAGACAGAAAGGAAGAGATGACAGTATTTTAAATACAGAAAAGTGGCCAATATTGCTATTCCTCATGGCCTTCAGTGTTCTTGAACTGTTATAGCTTAAGGTATTTATCTTTTTTTTCCTTTCTTTTCCCCTGAAGGTTTGATGTATCCTTTAAGATTAAAGGACACCTTACCAACCTAAATGCTTACTCAGACAAACTGCTACTACAGATTAGCCTTAATATATCAAGCTCTATGGATGTATAATTAGATTTTGTTTACAGGACAACTCTTAAGTGTCAGGTTGGAGGTGATGGATATGTTGATGTGATAATTTCAGTTAAATTACCAGTAGAAATAAAAGTAGCCAATTGTCAGTAAGTCAAAATAAGTAGCGATACAGGAATTGTTGGTGGATTTATGTTTTAAAGCACAGTCTCAGTCCATTTTTTACACTAAATTAAATGTCTGGCCAGCAGCTAAAAGCACTGATCATTGAGCTAGCAGATATATGTTTTATCATTTCTTTTTATATCCAGGATAGCATGATGGTTATTATATTTTATTTCTCTAAGCTTTCTAACTAGGTACTCTGTTTTTCAAACTCAAGGTAAACACTCTGATAAATAAAGTGATTTCCTCCTCTAAATTCATTAATCACTCTCGATTAATTTTTAAAACATAGAATCTCATAAATGTTGTTAACTAATTAGGACTACTAAACTGCTTCATTCATAAAATAGTCCTACTTTAAAATATAACCTCTTTCTATAAATGAAAACATGGTATTGCTGCTATACTTGTTTTCTAAAAAAAGTTATTTAATAACAAAAATACAAAGCAAGTAGAAATTTATTTGTTCAAAAGATATTTATCAAGTATTAATTATTAAGGCACGATGCTTTCTGGGGGTCATGTGGGAATATCAAGAGATTCAAAACACTATTTTTCTTTAAAAATGAAATAATCAATAATGACATAAATCACATTAAATTATTTGTTGTTGCAGAGAGAAAGATATTTGTTTGATTTGGACAGAATAAAGTGATGTCTGAACTACTGCCTAAAGCAGAAGACAAAGGATGTAAGTAGGGTCTATATTCTAGGACACATTAGAACTTATATATCTGAATAATATATGCTCATTGAATTACTAAACATCAACATTTAGGAATAAGAATTGTTTCTAGTTCCCAGACACAATGAAAAGGTTATGAAAAGGAAGATTCACAAGTAATATAAATTTATACACACAAATATATACATAAAACTATTTTTAGTTCAACATTTGTTCAATTATATAAATTGACACCAAATTGAGGGGTAAAAGTACTAAAATGCATTTCTAAAATATAAATAATTCAGTTTACAGCAAAGGAAATCCACCACAAAGAAATACTTAATTCTTTTTAAAAGAATGCCATGTAGATGGATTAATGGTTAACACATGCATTTTTAGCACAGGTTAAATTAGACTGGATAAAACACTATCAGTGTGCACTGAATGAATAGCATCCACAAACCTGAAGCATTAATGAAAATTCATTTACTCAACAATTACTGAATATTCATCAAGTGGGAGGCACTATCCAAGATGCTATGGGAATTTTTTAAAAAATGTATAAAATATAGTTCTCTCCTTTAAGGAGCTTACCGTTGAGAATAAATCACTCTGGAACATAGTTGTTTAAAAATACCCTATCTTTTCAAAAGATCTTCAAAATATCTGACCCTTAAAAAAGTCCCATGTACCCTATAATTTTGCAAATTAATTTAATACTTAGCTATCTAAAGTATTAAGTAATATCAAATAATTATTTATTTAAAGAGTATAAACTTAAATACATATAATAATTTCCTGGGATTCAATACTGACCCTCATCAATACTGGCTGCAATATCACAAAAAAAACTTTAAGGTTTCTAGACAAAACACAGACACATCTTATTTTTAAATAGTAATTTAAAATTTGAGAGTTTTTTCCTTTAAATTATAATAACTTCACTTCTAGAAGACAATGTTATCTAGTTGTTAATAAAGAAATCTTCGTAGCCAGATACAAAAAGGCAAAGTATAAAGTACCATGAAATAAATAAAATGGTTTACATTATTTATAGTTCTATATACATACAAGTAGTTGATAGGATAGTTCTTTGATTTAGTCCATTTATACATCAATGTTTAATAGGCACTGTCGGAGGACAATGAGTTGGGTCTACAGTCAAATAAGAAGACATTTGAAAAAGTTCATAATACATTCCAGTGGATTTAATTTAGGAAACTTCACAAATCTTTCAAAGACCCTAGCCTGCTTCCTAGAATAAAAAGAACCTCTTGGTTAGCAATATTCTCTATGATGCTTTTTCAGTCACGGCTAACTATTTGTGACATCAATTGGGGCTTTCTTAAGAAACATACCTGAGTAGTTTGCCATCTCATTTCACTGATAAGGAAGCTGAAGAAAATAACATTAAGTGATTTGTCCTCAGTCACACAGCTATTAAGTATCTGAGGCCAGATTTGAATTCACTCTTCGACTCTTAAGTCTGGCTTTCTATATACTTTGCCATCTAGATACTTGTCAGTGTTGTTATTTGGCTATAAATCATACAATATTACTATATTTTAAAACAACACAATAATAAAAGTTTGCTGATACAAGAAATAAGGATGAAATGCATACTTGAAAATCAGTTTCAGTACATTACTAATGATATCTGGTACATAAAAAGGAAGGCAAAATACACTCATTGGGGAAAGAGATAAGCTGACAGTTTATGAAAAGTCTGATGAAATATTTGCATCTTGACCCCACAAAACACCAGCTCAATGGTACATTTTCTTTCACACTGAAATTCCTTTTCCTTTTTTCATGTGTCTGTACCTGATATACAACCTATGTCACTGTATTAACTAAAAAATTGTCCTTTACATCTGTGTTCTTCATTGAAACTATCCAAGCAACCAAATCTGATGACCATTTTTCAGATGAAATGCTTGAATTTATTGTTTTTGCTATTGAATCTATCCCTCCAATATACTGTCTACTTCCTTGTTTTTTGTGATACAGCACTCTCCCTCACCTACTGATCTTGTTGCTTCTTTTTAATCTCCTTTGCTAATTTATCACCTATCTCAAGATTCTGTCCCATGTTCTTTGTGGTTCTTTGTCATCTCTTTCTTGGTAACTTTTTTTTGTTTTTTTTATATGTTCAATTATTATCTTTATTTGGATCACTCCTAAATCACAAGTCATAAGTTTTCTTCTGAACCACAGTCCTATATAACCAACTATCTGCCTAGTGAATGTCCTTTCCAGGGCTTCAAAATCAAAATGTAATGAATCATCTTTTCTCCAAACTTGTTCCTTGCCTAATGCTATTGAATACTCTATAATACTTCTAGATGTGCAGGTTTGTGATCATAAAATCATCCTTAAATCTTTCTTTGCCTTCCCCTCATTCCTACTTTTCACCCACAACCAATTTAGTCAATTACCAAGTATTATTATCTCTGCATTTATGACACCCTTCACATCTGTCTCCCTTTTTTCCCTTGCACAGATGTCTCCAGAGGAGAAAGTAAGTCAGGTGACTTTGCACAGCCCTTCCTCACTTAAATCAAATTCACATGTATATCACAGCATCACTTCCCTAATGTCAGTCCTCTTCAAGAAAATCAACAACTCATCTTCCTACAATTCTCTTCTTTGTCTCAGAAAGCTTATCTCCTCTTCACAGATCTTCCCCAACCTCTTCAATTGTTAGTGTTGTCTCTTCTCAGTACTTTCTATGTACTCATTTGTATACATGATGTATTCTTCTCAGTACTTTCTATGTACTCATTTGTATACATGATGTATTCTTCTCAGTACTTTCTATGTTTTCATTTGTATACATGGTGCATTCTCATTTCCTAAGTAGCATCTAAATTCATAAAGGGAAGGTTTTTTCCCCCTTTGTTGACAGCTCATAATAAAAGTGCTTTGCATATACCTGACTATCAGTAAATTAATAGAACTTAACTTGTTAAATACCAAGGTTTTATGTAATATTTTACTTCATCATTCCTGTTATTAGATTTTGATGTCTTCAACTATTGAGTTTAAATCAATAAACATTTATAAGGTGCTTATTTGGCTCAAAGTCCTGGTCTAGGTGCTGAATATAAAGCCCTACCACCAAAAAAAAAAGTAAAGACATTGCCCACAAAAATCTTACCTTCTCCCATGAAGCTTAAAATAATTTTTTCTTAAAAATTCTGGAACTAAGAAAAGGCAATGCGCATGTTCTTTAAGTTTATATAAAGTGAGCAAAAATATTTTGGTAGCCAGTAGACTACATGCTATGAACAAGTTCCTCATGCATCCTAAAAGTGAGGATGAACTATTCCTGACATATAAACTAGAAGCAAACTACTTCTTGATATAAGATCAGGTGACCAAATTTCAATCATTAATTCCTTTCTGTATTGCCACCATATTTTATGATTAAAAAATGTTACTTTAAAATGGTAATCTATTCTAAGGAAGCATAAGTCAAAGCAGTTAACCTAAATGAGTATGAGGAATAAAAGGACTAATATCTAACTAAAATCACTGAGATTAAGAAATGCCTTCTGCCTTTGCTTAGCATCTGATTTTGCAAAAGTTGTATCTTATTTCAGCACATGTGCTACCATTAAACATTGGAGATATATATATATATATATATATGCATATATATATAAAGAACTATGTCAATAACTTATATAATAAGTAGTCACCAAACATAACTCAAACTTAATCCTGACTAGGCAAAAGATCAAGAAAAAGCACAAAACCCAATATCCACAGCAGTTGTCCAAACACTAAAGAAAAGCAATGGTGATATTTTTCCTAAATCTTTGGAACAGTTGGATAATAAAATAGAAATAAAATTCACAAACTGCATCAGTGAACCAGTAAATGGCTCTTTGAAAGAAACTGCACTGAGACACTGATACTATTTCTGTTAAACCTTCCAAAGGTAAGAGTTTTTTTTAATGAATTTTAAAAACAAATGATTTTGAATCACTGAGAAACAAATTGATAATATTTTAAAATCACTGGAAGTCAGGCATTCAGTCAGAATAACAATGTAGTTCTATGTGACCTTGGCCAAGTCATTTTCACACATGACCTCAGTTGCATCATATATTAAATGAAAAAATGAAAACATTGAACAAAATGATTTCAAAGGTCTCTTCCAGGTCTAAATTCAATGAACCAATGATATGTAAAAAGGAACTACACAAATAGATTGTTTTGAATGTTTGTGGCAGCCCTTTTTGTAGTGGCTAGAAACTAGAAACTGAATGGATGCCCATCAATTGGAGAATGGCTGAATAAATTATGGTATATGAATATTATAGAATATTATTGTTCTGTAAGAAACGACCAGCAGGATGATTTCAGAGAGGGCTGGAGAGACTTGCATGAACTGATGCTCAGTGAAATGAGCAGAACCAGGAGATCATTATACACGGCAACAACATTACTATATGACGATCAATTCTGATGGACATGGCTCTCTTCAACAATGAAATGTTTCAAACCACTTCCAATTGTTCACTGAAGAAAGCCATATACACCCAGAGAGGGGGATGTGAAATGTGGACCACAACATAATATTTTCATGCTCTCGATTGATGTTTGCTTGCATTGTGTTTCCTTTATCTGATTTTCCTTGTTTGTAGATATGATTTTCTTGCACAACAATGATAAGTGTGGAAATATGTATACATATATTCAATTTGTCAAGTATTTTAACATAATTAACATGTACTGGATATCCTGCCATCTAGGGGAGTGGTAGGGAGTAGGGAAGAAAATTTGTAAGAGAAAGCTTTGTAAGGGTTAATGTTGAAGAATTACCCATACATATGTTTTGCAAATTTAAAAAAAATTAATTAAAAAAACAAATAGATTGTTTTCTAGAAATAGAGTCTAAAATGAGTCTGGACCAGTTAAATTATTTTGTTAGTTTACTTTATTTTGATTAATTATATTTGATTACTTTACACTGGCTAGATTCAATAGAATCTACAGTCTAGGTTGAATAGAGGCAACATTAGAAGTTAGGTCTTGCTATTAGCTATTTAGTTTTCTTTGCAATAAGAGAAAATATATGACTTTTTCTTACATCAGCCAGTTCTCAATGACAGCTCTTATAAGGAGCAAAGAGATGTTGATAGATCAGTAAAATCTGAAAACAACTCAAAATTCCCAGATGGCTAATCAATGAGGTCATTTTCAACATTTAGTGATTCACTTTTTTAGAAAATGTCTGAGCTAGAAAAGGCTTTAGAGATCCTCTATTCCAATTCCCTTATTTATAAAAAAAGGAAACTAAGGATCTTTGAAGTTACTTTTCCAAGGTTATAGAGTTAGAAGAGCCAGGATTCAGTATTAAGTCATCTTAGGCCAGAGCTACAGCCCTTTCCACAGCAATCAACTACTTCTTTCAGGATCACAAATAGTGTCATTCTAGGAAGCTGAACTCTGCAAAAATACATTGAATAAAAGTTCTACTAATATCAATAAATAATCATTCCTTTCTAATTATAAGATCATACACATTCAATCAAACTGAATTCACAAAAGGACTACATTTATAAATAAGCAGCTTCTAAAGCACCAGAGATTCTCAATCTTTCTGAGTGCTGGACCCCTATCATAGCCTATAGACCATCTTTTCATAAAAAATTTTCAATTACATGACACAAAATACATAAGATTACAAAGGAAACTATACTGAAATGCAGTTAAATGTTTTTTAAGTTCTTTGACTCCTTAAGAATTGTTGCTATAACTATGTGATTTTTAGCATCTCCCTATCCATCTCAAATGCCTTTTATACTTTCATAACACTTTCCTGAAAAATTACTGATTGTTTATAATGCAACTAGGAACTAATTTTATTCCACAACTAGAAAAATAAATCCTATTTCTAAATATTAATAAATTAAACTTGTGTGAGGAAGAACCAGAGATGGAAGAATTCAAAGTAAGAGCACAAAATAGAAGTTTCTTTGGATTTACAATTTTGTCAAGGGCTGGGTCTCTTTACAAATGTAAGACATACAGCACTGACCAAGCACAGCCACTGCCACCTGTAGAGAAAGCTTGGACAATCTCCCCTTTGCCTTAAAAACAAATCTCAACTTAAAAAAAATGAGCAAAAAAGCAAAAAGAACTCTGACCAAAGATAATTTTTATGGAGAAAGAGAATAACAGATTCCAGACTCTGAGGACACTAAAAGAAGATTGTCTCCAGATGAAGCCCCAAAGGATCATATGAATTGATCCTCATCTCACAAGGCTCTCTTGGAAGAATTCAAAAAGGATCTTAAAAGAGAGCTAGAAGAAAAATGGGCAAAGGAAACGAGAACTTTGCAAGAGGATTTGGAAAAGGAAACACAAACATTATCTGAAGAAAACTCCTTACAAAATAGATTTAGTGAAATGAAAAAAGAAAACAAATCCCTGAAAAACAGAATTTGTGAAATGGAAGAAGAAAACAACTCACTGAAAAAAAAAGAATTTATGAAATGGAAAAAGAAAACAACTCTTTAAAAAACAAGATTTGTGAAATGGAAAAAAATTTCATAGAACAAAATAGTTCATTTAAAAATTCAATTGACCAAATACAAAAAAGAACTAAAAAAGATAACTGAAGAAAATAATTCAATAAAAATTAGAACTGAATAAATGGAAATGGATGATTCAATGAAACATCAAGAATCTGTCAAGCAAAACAAAAAAAAATGAAAAAAATAGAAGAAAGTATAAAACAGCTCCTTGGGAAAACAACTGATCTGGAAAATAGATCAAGGAGAGACAAGCTATAGATTATTGGACTTCCTGAAAACCATAATTTTAAAAAAAGAGCTTAAACATTATATTTCAGGAAATCATCAAGTTAAACTCCCCTGATATTCTAGAATCAGAAGGTAAAATAGCCACTGAAAGAATTCACTGATCACCTCCTGAGAGAGACCCCAACATGAAAACTTCAAGGAATATAGTAGCTAAATTTCAGAACTATTGGACCAAGGAAAAAAATTGCAAGCAGACAGAAAGAAACAATTCAAACACCAAGGAGTCACAATCAGGATTACGTAGGACCTAGCAGCTTCCATCTTAAAGGATGAAAGTTCCTGGAATCTGATATTCTAAAAGGCAAAGGACCTCTGAATGTAGCCAAGAATAAACCATTCATCTATACTGAGCATTATATTTCAGGGAAGAAGATGGGCATTCAATGATACAGATGGGTTCCATTTATTTCTCATGAAAAGATCAGAGATGAAGAAAAAATTTGAACTCCAAATATAGAATTCAAAAGAAGGATAAAAAGGTAAAAAGGAAAGAACTCCTAAGCATTATGTCTCAGTTATGCACATACATAGAGAGTGCAGGTATAACTTGATTTTATTGTGATAATATAAAAAAGAAACTAGGGGTAGAAAGGGATTATATCAGAAAAA
This sequence comes from Myrmecobius fasciatus, assembly GCA_023553655.1. Lineage (NCBI taxonomy): Eukaryota > Metazoa > Chordata > Mammalia > Dasyuromorphia > Myrmecobiidae > Myrmecobius > Myrmecobius fasciatus. Next base: position 92,166 of record JAJPUD010006484.1, read on the forward strand.
TAGAAAATGCAGGTAAAATTACATCACATGAAGAGGCAAAGAAGACATTATAACTGAGTGAACGAAGGGAGGGGGATGAACATTGTGTGAATCTTATTCTCATCAGATTTGGCTCAAAGAGAACATATTAGACTTATTTGGTTTCACAGAGAAATTTGTCTCACCTTTTACAGAAGTGGGAGGAGAAATGAGAAAGGAAAGAGGGAGGCTAATAGAAGGGATAACAGAAGTAGTAGGGGAAAGGTATAAGAAAGGGGGGACTATAAAGAGGGAAGGCTGCTTGAGGGGCGTGGTGGTCAGAAACAAAATACTGGGGAGGAAGGGGAGAAACAAAAGAGAAAAGCATAATTTCAAGTAAATAAAATGGTGGAAAATACAGAATTAGTCATTTTAACTGTGAATGTTAATGGGGTGAACTCTCCCATAAAATGGAAGTAGATAGCTGACTGAATTAAAAGACATAATCCTATAATATGTTGTTAACAAGAAACATATTTAAAGCATAGTGATACATAAAGAGGAAAGTTACAAGGCTAGGGCAGAATCTATTATGCTTCAGAAGTACAAAAAGCAGGTATAGTGATCCTGATCTCAGATCAAGCAAAAGCAAAAATAGATCCAATTAAAAGATATAAGGAAGGAAACTAAATCTTGCTAAAGGGTACCATAGATAATGAAGTAATATCAATATTAAATATATTATGCACCAAGTGCATGTAAATTCCTAAAGGAGAAATTAAGTTAAGAAAGTTGCAAGAAAACATAGACAGCAAAACTCTAACAGTGGGGTATCTCAATCTTGCTCTCTCAGAACTAGATAAATCAAACCACAAAATAAATACGAAAGATGTTAAGGAGGTAAATAGAATACTACAAAAGTTAGAGAAAATTGAATGGAGACAGAAAGTACACTTTTTTTTTCTCAGCAGTTAACAAAACTTATACAAAAATTGACCACACATTAAGGCATGAAAACCTCAAAATCAAATGCAAAAAGGCAGAAATAATGAATGCAGGTTTTTTTTTTCAGATCATGATGCAATAAAAATTACATTCATTAAAAGCTCAGGGGAAAATACGTCAAAAATTAATTGGAAATTAAATAATCTAATTCTTAAGAATGAATGTGTGAAACAGCAAATCACAGACACAATCAATAATTTCATCCAAGAAAATGATAATAATGAGACAACATACCAAAATTTGTGGGATGTAGTCAAAATGCTAATTAGGGGAAACTTTATATCTCTAGATGATTACTTACATACAATAAAGAAAAGATCAATGAATTGGAATTGAAACTAAAAAATCTAGAAAAAGAACAAATTAAAAATCCACAATTTAATACCAAATTTGAAATTCTAAAAATAAAAGGGGAGATTAATAAAATTTTAGGTATGAAAACTATTGATTTAATGAATAAAACTAACAGTTGGTTATGAAAAAAATAACAAAATAGACAAAATTTTAGTTAATTTGATTAGAAAAAGGAAAGAGGAAAATCAAATTGTTAGTCTCAAAAATGAAAAAGGAGAACTTTCCAACAATGATGAGGAAATTAGAGCAATAATTAGGAATCATTTTTGCCCAACATTATATCAATGAATTTTATAATCTAAGTAAAATAGCGGAATACCTACAAAAATATAGATTACCCATATTAACAGAAGAGGAAAGAAATTACTTAAATAGGCCACTTAAAAAAAAAAAAGAAAGAAAGAAAACAAGCTAATAATCAACTCCCTAACAAAAGAAATCTTCAAGGCCTGATGGATTTACATGTGAATTCTACCAAATAATTAAAGAGCAATTAATTCTAGCACTATGCAAACTATTTGATAAAATAGGGGAAGAAGGACTCCTACTAAATTTCTTTTATGACACAGATATAGTACTGATAACTAAACCAGGTAGAATGAAAACAGAGAAAGAAAATTATAGACCACTATCCTAATGAATATTGATGAAAAAATCTTAAATAAAATATTAGCAAAGAGATTATAGCAATTTATTCCCAGGATAATACGCCATGACCACATAGGATTTATATCAGGAATACAGGGTTGGTTCAATACTAGGAAACCTATTCACATAATTGACTGTATCAATAAACAAACCAACAAAAACCATATGATTATCTCAATAGAGGCAAAAAAAGCATTTGATAAAATCCAATTCCCATTCCTATTAAAAACACTAGAGAGTATAGAAATAAATGATCAGTAGCATCTATTTAAAATGGTCAGCAAGCATTATATGTAATGGAAACAAGCTAGAAGTATTTCCAATAAGATCAGGGGTGAAGCAAGGCTGCCCACTATCACCATTAATATTCAATATTGTATTAGAAATGTTAGCTTTTGCAATAAGAGAAGAAAAAGAGATTAAAGGAATTAGAGCAGTTAATGAGGAAACCAAATTATCACTCTTTGCAGATGATATGTGATGGTATACTTAGAGAATAGCAAAGAATCAACTAAAAAACTAATAGAAACAATTCACAACTTTGACAAAGTTGCAGGATAAAAAATAAATCCATACAAATCATCAGCATTTCTATATATTACCAAAAAGTCCAAGAGCAAAAGATACATAGAGATATTCCATTTGAAATAACTGTCAATAATGCAAAATATTTGGGAGTCTACCTCCAAGGCAAAGTTAGGAACAATATGCACTTTTCTACAAAACGCTTTCCAAATAAATAAAGTCAGATTGAAACAACTGGAAGAATATCAAGTGCTCTTGTATAGGGCAAGTGAATATAATTAAAATGACAATACTACCTAAATTAATCTACTTATTTAGTGCCATACCAATCAAATTTCCAAGAAATTATTTTACAGATTTAAGAAAAATAATAACAAAGTTCATCTGGATGAATAAAAGATCAAGGATTTCAAAGAATTAATGAAAAAAATGTAAATGCAGGTGGTCTACCTGTGCCAGATCTAAAACTATATTATAAAGCAGTGGTCATCAAACTATTTTGTATGGCTCAGAAATGGAGTAATTGGTCAGGGATTAGGTTAGGCACACAGAACAAAATAATCAATGACTATAGTAATCTAGTGCTTGATGAACCCAAAGAACCCAGCTTTTGGGATAAGAACTCACTATTTGACAAAAACTGCTGGGAAAATTGGAAACTAGTATGGCAGAAACTAGGCATTGGCTCACACCTAACACCATATACCAAGATAAAATTGAAATGTGTTCATGATTTAAACATAGAGTGATATTATAAGCAAATTAAAAGAAGATAAGATAGTTTTCCTCTCAGATCTGTAGAAAATGAAGGAATTTGTGACCAGAGATGAACTGGAGACCATTATTGATCACAAGATAGATAATTCTGATTATATTAAACTTACAAATTTTGTACAAACAAAACTAATGCAAACAAGATTAGAAGGAAGCAATAAACGGGGAAAACATTTTTACATTCAAATATTCTGAAAAAGGCCTCATTTTTAAAGTATAAAGAGAATTATCTCAAATATATAAGAATTCAAGCCATTCTCCAACTGATAAATGGTCAAAGGATGTCAACAGACAATTGTCAGATGAAGAAATTGAAACCATTTCTAAATAATATGAAAAAGTGCTTTAATACACTATTGATCAGAGAAATGCAAATTAAGAAAGCTCTAAAATAGCACTACACACCTCTCAGATTGGAGAAAATGACAGGAATAATTGTTGGAGGGGATGTGAGAAAATTGAAACACTGATACATTATTGGTAGAACTGTGAAAGGATCCAACCATTCTGGAGAGCAATTTGAAACTATCTCAAAAAGTTATCAAACTGTGAATACCCTTTGACCCAGCAGTGTTTCTATTGGGCTTATATCCCAAAGAGATCTTAAAGGAGGGAAAGGGACCTACATGTGCAAAAATGTTAGTGGCAGCCCTTTTTGTAGTGGCTAGAAACTGGAAACTGAGTGGATGCCCATCAGTTGGAGAATGACTGAATCGAGTTATGGTATATGAATGGCATGGAATATCATTGTTTTATAAGAAATGATAGCAGAATGAATTCAGAGAAGCCTAGAGAGACTGACATGAACTGATGCTAAGTGAAATGAGCAGAACCAAGAGATCAATATACACAGCAACAAGAAGATTATATGATGATCAATTATGGTGGACATGATTCTCTTAAACACTGAGATGACTGAGGCTAGTTCCAATGATCTTGTGATGGAGAGAGCCATCCACACCCAGAGAGAGGACTGTGAGAAATGAGAGTGGTTCACAACATAGCCTTTTCACTTTTTGTTGTTTGCTTGCATTTTATTTTCTTTTTTTTCCTGTTTGATATGATTTTTCTTGTGCAGCATGATAATTGTATAAATATATGTGCATATATTGGATTTAACATATATTTCTACCCATGTTAACATAAAAACAATTTTACTATTACTGCAAAAGATATGACAATCAAAAATTTGGATTCTACATGATTTTTGAATGAGGCTCATAGTTATTAAATATTCCTTACAGAGTTCCATTAAAACCATTTTCTGGAAAATGCAGATGATAAAAATGTGAGGAAAAAAGATTAACTGTCAAGCCTAACCTTAACAGTAGGTTAAATTCTTGATCTAGGCTAAATTAGTTGTATTGTAGACATGGATTCTAACAAAATTCCTCAAGAAATAGTTAAGCATGTAGCATAGAATACTGCTGTTACTCAAATACCACTTGAGAAAAATAAACCAATTTGCCTGGCAGTGACTTTTTAATGTATCCCTAAAAGGAAAAGCCCTGAAGGCACAAAACATCATAGGCTTTCCCTCACATATAATGGTATATTTTTGGTCACTAGTATGCTTTCAAAATGCACAATTTTGGTATCTGTTATTCCAGAAACTTCTAAGGATTAGTGAATGACTACAAAACAAAGACAGACTGGAAGAAAAATCAGATAAAGATTCCTTTTATTTGAGTTAAATGAGTTCCATTTCAGATATTTACTGAGAATCTCAAATGAGTATACTGTACAACGTGGGTGTGCTTTTGGTAAAGTTCCATTGGCAAGCTTTTTGGGAAAAGATTCAGTATTGGACACAGATTAAGGGGTTCTCTGTTATTGCTTTTTAAGAAATAACCCACCTCACTATGGAATAATATTTTACCTTACTTCTGCTTCAGAGAATTCTTCCTCACCACCATCATTTTCCTCAGGAAAAGCTCTAGAACAACCAATTGGTGGAGAACAATAGTGATGATAGAGGGAAGTAGAATTAAACAAGTTTTTATTAAGTCCCTAATGTGTTTCAGGTACCGTATTAAGCATTTTACAAATATTTTCTCTTCTGATATACACAATAATCATGGGAATTGAGTGTTGTAATTATCCCCACTTTACAGCTGAGGAAACCGAAGAAGGCAAACTTAATAACTTAATAATAATAGCTAATACTTAAATAGGGAGCAGCTAGGTGGTACAGGGTATAGAGTACTTGGGCTCAAATCAGGAAACCCTAAATTCATATCTGGCATCAAACACTAGCTGTGTGACCCTGGCCAAGTCTCTTAATCTTATTTGCTTCAGTTTCTTCATCTGTAAAATGAGCTGGAGAAGGAAATGGCAACCCACTGCCATATCTTTGCCAAGAAAATCTCAGATGGGATCAGGAAGAGTCAGGTATAATTGAAATGATTGAACAAAATATTTTTATAGCACTTATTATAATGTGTCTAAGCACATTACAATCATTATCTCACAACAACCATAGGAAGTAGATATTACTATTATTCCCATTTTACAGAAGAGGAACCTAAAGCAAACAGAAGATCAACAGTTAGTGCCTGAGGATCCTTTTAAAAAGAGAGAAATAAAAGATGTAGTTTTTTAAAAAAGAAATTCAATGAATAGATTAAACTCATAAAGGGATGGCTGAATAGTGGGGCAACTAGGTGTCACAGTAAATAAAGTGCTGGACATACAGTTAGGAAAACCTGAGTTTGAATCCAAATTCATAAATTTACTGGCCGTGTGATCCTGGGCAAGTCACTTAAACCAATTTATCTCAGTTTCCTCATTTGTAAAATAAGATAGAGAATAAAATATCAAACCACTTCAGAATCTTTGCCAAAAAACCCCCCAAAACCCAAATGGGTCATGAAGAGTTGGCCAGGAGTGAAACTATAAAACAACAAACCCATAAAGGACATAAATAATCTTCCCACTTTAAAATCTTTAAACTGGATGACTGTTTCTTTTTTTTTATAAAAAGAAGTTATTAATGTCTTTTGAATATTTTTACATGAGCATAATCTACACCTCAATAACTCTTTCCCTTCTCTTCCCAGAGAGAAACCCCAAATATTAAAGCTAAAGCAGAAAGAAGAAAAAAATAATATGGAGTAATATATTTTATGTCTGAAAATCTGTGCAATATATTACTATACTCCTATATCAAGTTGCTTGCTGTCTTAGGGAGGGGGGGAGGGAAAGGAGAGAGGGAGAAAAAATTGGAACTAAAAATCTTCCAAAAATAAATGGTGAAAATTATCTTTACATATAATTGAAAAAAAAATACTAAGTGCAAAAAAGTCAGTATTAAATAATAATAAAAATATTGTTCAGATGGAAGACCTAAGTTCAAATCTGGTCTCAGACACTTAATACTTCATAGCTGTGTGACCCT
>JAJPUD010006484.1:98926-126551 GCA_023553655.1 Myrmecobius fasciatus
TATATATATATATATATATATGTGTGTGTGTGTGTGTGTGTATACATATATATACACATATATATGTATATATGTATATATATATATATAGTTAAGAAATAAAGATATATGTGCATATACATAAACATATACATGTGTTTGTGTGTACAATTATACTTGTGGAACTCTCACCTCTGCAAAGAAATAGTTAGCATGTTTCTCTCTTCTCACATATCGTCTTTTGAATCATTATTGTTCATTATAATTTTGAAACATTCAGTTTTTTTAATTTTTATTAAAGCTTTTTATTTGTATAACAAATGTATAGGTAGTTCCCCAGCATTGATCTTTACAAAGCTTTCCATTGCAAATTTTACCCCCAGTCCCCTCCCCTCCCCTAGATGACAGGAAGTCCTAACTACATGTTAATAAGCAACATTCAGTTTTTTGCATTTTTCCATTCATATTTTTGTAATTATTGTACATATTATTTTCTTGATGTTCTTGTTTTATCTGCCTCAGTGTAATGAGATTTTTCTGTGCTTCTCTGAGGCTGCTGTTGGTGGTACAGTGCCTAGAGTGCTGAGGTTTAGAATTAGAAATTCCTGAATTCACATCTAAACAAATGTAGTTGTGTAATCCTGGACAAGTCACTTTCCCTTTATTTGCCAAAGTTTACTTAATTGTAAAATAGAGACAATGATATCTATCACCTATCTTGCAGTGTTATTGTGAGTTGCAAATGAGATAATTTTTCTAAAAAGGACTAAGCACGGTATTTGCACATAGCAAATGCTATATAGATATTTGTTCTATTCCCTTAGTCATCATTTTTGTTATTTCTTATGACCACAATAGTCTATTATATTCTGGTACCACAAAAATCAAGTATTGCCTGTATATGTTAGCATTTGTCTAATAAGATTTCCAATATATGCTTTACATGAATTTAAGGAAGAAAAAAATGTTTTATCACATGATAAATCTTATTATATTAGCAAATAACTGTATGATTGTTAACTGATTACCAAATTGAAAAGCTGAGAAAGGCATTTCAACTATTTTCTTTCAAAGAGAATCTTCTGACTTCACCAAAAGTTATTCTCATTAGAAGAGGTAGAGGGACTAAGTGGTGGCAACTGGACTATTTCCCTTCTAGAGAATTCCCTTAAGAATTTACAGGAGATATAAGTGTGAAAATAAGTTTCCTTTCAACAATTATACCTTCAAGGGGAATTCTAACTGAGAAATTAAGATTATATACTTTTCCACTTTGATACCCTCCAATTCTATCAGGTAATGGGATTTTATGAATAATCCTACCCAGCTGTTTCAGCATAATCTTTTGGGATTTAAAACCAATAATTAGGGCAGAATTTTAGATACTCAGTAGGATCTTAAACAAGTTGCAGTATAGCTTTGGGAAGTGAATAATAATACTCCCTAAGATCAAAGAAAAGTTATCAAATTGTCATCCACATATCTGAACCTGTAGTTGAACACCAGAACTCTTTTGAAGATGAAGATGAAAGGTCCTAATTCCTTGGAAATTTTTTTCTGAGTATATAGGTAATAGACAAAGGAAATAACCTCAGAAAGAAGAATCTGGTACTATACAGTAAAGAGGAATATGATGGGAGTGAGAAGGAAATTTTCTTTCCTGCTATACTACAGAAGGGAAAAAAACAAACAAACCTCTAAAAGCATTCTCCTTTGTGTATACAAAGACTACCCAATAATAGGAAAAGGTTTGGAGTGAACCAGTTGTGCATAAGAAATTGAATGCTAAGTATAAGACCTATTATATAGAATAAATTAGTTGGCTACTGAAAGATTGGAGCTAAGAAAACTTTTAAAATTCATGCAGAAAGTGCTAGAGCAACAATGGCAGGTGATACATCCTAGAGGTCACAATGGAGGAACCTGTGCAGTCATGAGTACAAAAATCGAAATTTTATAAAAATCTTTGGAAGATAAGTGCTATCACAAAATACCTATTTAGTTTTTAAGTCCATTACTAGAAATTCCATTTTGTTTACTTCAAACTTTTAATAAAATTTGAAATTTTATGAAATGCATGTTTGTAAGCAAGGACTTTGTCTCAGTATAAAAGGGGATATGATGGAGAGATTTTCCCTCATTCCTTATTTGGAAGATATGAACAAATAAAATGCAAATATATTTTACAATTCATCTGGAATGTGAAAAAGAAAACAGAAGGTCAGTTAAAACAATAGACAAGCAAGGCAGCTTTGAAAATAAAACAAGCTCCATGTAATAGAGATTCATGACTTCCTGTACAATCTTTTTTCCATTCCTTGTGACACTTAGAAATGTGTTTTTTTGTTTGTTTGTTTGGGATTCAAGTCAAGAATGAGAAAAAATACAGGGGTCCTCGGTCAGACAATCTCTGACACAGGAGTTGCAATAATATATAATGTTAAGTCTCAGCATCTGGATCACTCAATTTCACCAATTTCCACCTAGCATTTGAGAAATTTATTTTAGCCATATTATGTATTACTTGCCTATCATTTAAACTGCATTCTATCCATTGATTGATTTCAAGTGTTCTAGTAAAAGTTACAACATGGTTTTAGATTATTATTGATCCTCATTTCATGCCAGCCCATTTCTAAACTAGTTCTTTAGAGGACAAATGAAAAAAAAGTTTTCTTTTTTATTTTGGATTTAGTATATAGATACTGTATCCTCAGTCTCTTTATTAATGTCATATATTTCCACTTGTATAACTACCTTTTTTTTCTAACTTAAGTTCTCCCATTGTTCATTCCACATATAATTATTTTTCATTATATTTCACATATAGATGTTCTAATTTCTACCTATTAGACTTTTTAATAGTATGCACTTTTCACTATTCTGTAAATCCTACTTGTAAAGTTTCCTACTGGGGAACACTAATTAGTATTTTGACTACTCTGGTTTTGACCAATTGAGAAGAACGTAGTGAAGAAAGAGAAGGGCAGACTTGATAATCTTTAAGATATCAAAAGTTTAGGAAATAAAATGTATCCACAAATCTTCAAGAAAAGATTTTCTTTTCCAATTCCATTCTAACATCTTTGCCACTGATATATTAATAAATATTTATAGCTATAATAGATAAATAAATTAGATAGACAAATGATTGTGAAAATATTTATTATTAAGTGAGACTTACTGTTTCAACAGTTAATTTGCTTCCAACAAGATTTACTTTAAAAAAAAAAAACTTAAATACATAGTACCTCATACATGGATTTTTAAAATACTTTTTAAAAATCATGTCTCACAATAGCTCAGTAAGTTAGATTTAGTATTATTTCTATCCTTAGACTAGAGATTAAAAAAAACATGGAGAATTCACTTACTTAGCTAAGGGTCATCCATCAAATTCCACAGGAATGTTCAGGGTTTATAGATGCTGAATTTCAGCCCATTATGACATTCTCTAAATATACCACTAAAGTTACAATAGAATTTAAATTTTAAATCTTACTTCTGATCTGATTTTCAATTTCTAGGAAATCTTTTTCTGAGTATAACTTAAAGGATATAGGCTAATGTATTTAAATGAGCTTTGGAAGCAATACGAATTTTCAGAAAAATGAAAAACAATATTTTTAAAACCCTTATGCTTTAACTGCATTATTTAAAATATAATGCATAATCATTCAGTGTCTACAATGCAAAATATATTTTCTATAATATATGATAGTAATATTAAGTAACAGACTAAAAGTTTGAGACTTCCAATTATACTTATTAGAGATTATGAGGATCCTTCATTAGATCTAGTTGATATGATTTAGTTTAAAGTAATGAAGACAGTAAAAACTAAACTCCCATTAATAACTTTAGAATATTAAATCTGCTGTTGGGATTGAATTTGGGGAATCTTGTTGATTTTTTTTTACCTGATAGTTTGATTAATGCACCTGTTAGAAGTCATAATTAACTATCAGCTGTTTCAGATATCTAACTACAATGAACACATAAAGCTACAAATAATTATATTAAACTGATGAAGCTGTTTTTAAGGAAGGTTCTTAAGGAAAGAAAAATATTCCTCAAACATAAAAGATCAGCAACTAATTCATTATAAATTTTATACCAAGATTTCTCATCTGGAAATATGTTTTACATATATTGGATTGTTTACTGTCAAGGGGTGGGGGTTTGGAGGAAGGGAGGGAGAAAAATTTGGAACACAGGGTTTTACAAGGGTGAATGTTGAAAGCTATTAAAAGCTATTATTAATTTTTTAATTAAAAAATTCTTTATAAGCTATTACATAATTTTGGTTTTAATATAAATGAATGTTTAAAAAAGAGGCTTATACTTTATTTGGATGTGACATTTTATTTTAAAGTTTAACAGAAAGGGCTGAATTCAAATTTTTTTTTAATAATTTTAATTCTTGGCCAATTCACCAAATTAAATTTGCCAAATTTTCCATGAAATATTGTAATGTGTAATTATGTTTAATTTTTTCTTAATCATATTTGATTCTGTTGTTACAGAAACTTAAATAAATAAAGATAATTAATCTTTTAGAACTGAGTCAGCAGTTACAATAACTTTTAATATTATGACACCAGAATCATAGATATAATGGTGCTATTTATTATTTCTTTTAAAAAGTTCACTTAAGCTGTGAGTATTCTTGTCCCATCTCCCACTCTTACAGATAAGATGTTTCCAGAACAGGACAACATATCCCCAATGTTTGGGAGTACCCTTAAGAAGCCCTGGCTTTCCTTTTGGAATGCTATTACTTTGAACCCTTACTATTGTGTTCTCTCCAATATTATCAGATAAGAATCATTTAAATGAAACCGCCTTAAATAGCTTTTAGAAAGAAGTTATAACAGCTGTTGTTTGTTTGTTTGTGTGTGTGTGTATGTGTGTGTGTGTGTGTTTAACAAAAGTCTGACACACATACTCTCTCAAAAAGCCAAATAGAATACCTGGGAAAATGAACTCAAGTTAAAAGAGTATGTGTGGCAAAGGTTTAACTCAAAGCTTCTATAGTTGCCAGAAGGTCTTTTCTTCCACTTGTCCATGCTCCTTTAGTTGCAAATGCATCCAGTTTGCCCCTGGTTTCTAAAGATCTAGTTGCAGCTATTACAGTAGGATGATGCTGGGATAATGATAACAATATAGGAAACCAAATCCTCCAGATCCTTTGAGATTTTTTTCCAGTAACAAAGAAGGATATAAGAAGATTTCTGCATTTTCTATTCAATATTTTTCAAGTATTTGCTGTGTTTTCTCTTTCCTGGCTTGTTAGCCTCTCTTCATTTTTCTTCATCCACTTGATCTCAAATTTTTTTTTTTGCATTTAATCTAATGTTTTTGATCAACATCTGCTGTCACCTACTTAATATAGCAATCAGCATTTATTTAGCACCTATTATGTACCAGATACTGATAAGAATACCAAGGCTATAAAATGGGTTGGGATAATTCTAATATCACCCCAAAACTCATAACAAAATGTGAAGAGTTTATTAAATTAAGGGACTATATGTAAATATTAAAAGATAAGTTTGTTTGCCATCTTCTAAACTTCCCTATTTCTTCCATGTAGGTTCTGACTCTTCACTCTCAACAACTTGATATATCCAGCTTGTCAAAAATTCTTGTTCTTTCTTCCTCCACAACATCTTTTGTATACAATCTGTTCTGGAATGGAGCAAGCAAAACCACTGGTCGTTTGGGATTGACACTGAAACAACATAAGGCACTAATCAACCGTTCAACACAACAGAAGATTTACTGAGCCATAGCAGGAGGATATTTAACCAGGCTGGACATTGCAAATTCCCTTGTGTGGATTCAACTGAGTGAAGAAGCCACCAAGCCAAACATCTTAGTGTGCTCTAAGACCAGTTGCTTTGTGCTCTGAGAAGAGTGCAATAGTCTTCAGCTTAAATCATCTGACTCAACCAAATCCTAGGGAATGTTTCACTATCTTGCCTCAAATTTCTCATACAATAGTCAAAGTGATTTTTTTAAAATCCCAAATCTGATCATAACACTGCCCTATGTAATTAACTTCAGTGGTTCTCTATTACCTATAGAATACAATATAAATTATTCCACTTCATATTTAGTACTTATTGCAACCCCAACCTATATTTCCAGTCTTATTATATGCTATTCCTCTTCACTCACATTGCAATAAAACCAAATTATCCTTTCCACTATTATTTCTACATGAAACTCCATCTCCTATTTTGAGATCTCTATATTGGCCCTCCAACCCTCCTCCCCAACTCTTCTCGGAGTATTTTCCTTTCTTACCTTCATCTCCCAAAGCTTTAGTTTCTTTCAAAGATCAGCTCAGATATGCCATCTCTACAAGAAACATTTCTACCAATTGTGAGTATCTTCCTTTTAAAAATATAGTGTGTTCATTTTATATACATCTATATGTGTGTATGTGACTCTCTTGGCTAGACTGTCAAAAAGTTTCCAAGTTCAGGGAATTTGGATCTTGTGATCTCCATCACATAGTACAGTAGGGATCTAATAAAGGCTATTTTGCTTGATGGAGTAAGTATAAATTAGTAAATTATCAAGGAAATTTCTTGATAGATGGCCTTTCATTTGATTTTTATTTAACACTTACTTTCTTTTGAGTTTTATGAAATCTCATTATCTAATTCTTGATACAATAAGATATTTTAAATGACTCTGAAACCTAGATATTAATAAGAATATTGATGAAACATGACATTTTTTACTTATGTCCAACAAGCCAGACAGGTGTGTTAATGAACAGAAATAAATCAACAGAACAATTAAAAGAAGGAAGAATCAGCTAATGTATGGTAAAATGTGGCAAACTGAAAAAAAATACCTTCTCAGAAAAAAAAAAAAAACAAATAAAGATAAAATCATCAGAACTCAAGACATCATAACTATGCCTAACATCTCTGGCACTTGAGGGGAAACATTCAATAACATCAAGAAAGAATTTGGGAAAATTACTTCAGAGAATAGCATATTATTTAAATAGTAAAGCTAATACAAGGAAATTTTATAGTACAGTGAAACTGAAAGAAAGGGGATTTTAAAAGTTTAATATTCAAATTAATAAAACTAGCACATATAATAATTATTCAACTTTGTTAACTCAGACAGCATAGTAGATAGAGTATTGGATTCAATGTCATAAAGAGCTAAGTATGAATTCTTCTCCAAATACTTATTATTTTGTGAGTCTGGGCAAGTCTCTCTGAGTCTTAATTTCCTCATTTGTAAAAATGATTAAATAAAAACTTTTAACTAAGTGGCAGTTAGGTGACACAGTTGATAAAGTGTTAGGCTTGGAATCAGGAAGACATCTTCTTGAGTTCAAATTTGGCCACAGCTAATAAATTGTGCAGCTGTGGGCAAGTCACTGAATGCTGTTTGTCTCAGTTCCTTATCTATAAAATGAGCTGCAGAAATATATGACAAATCATTCCAATATCTCTACCAAGAGAACTCAAAAGTAATCAAACACAACTGAAAAACAACTTAACTATCATGGTTATTGTGCAAATCAAAAGAGATAGTATATGTAAAGCATTTTGCAAATCTCATTACCATGTAAAACCTATTGATTTTGATTATGATTATTATTTATTAGCTTTGAATTGATATAGATATCTACCAACTAGTAAGCCCTAAATCAGAACTCAAAGAATTGGGTTTCAAGATTCATTTTTTTTCCACTTAATAAATGGGTAATCATGAATAAGTTAGTTAAACTTCTAGAGTCTATTTCTTTGTTAAATAAAAACAATAAAATTTATGCTATCAACCACAAGGGGCTATTATGAGAAGCAAATATTACATATGAAAAATGATTGATAAAGCTAATGCGTTCCATAAACATAAATTATTTTATTGTACAAAATAATAATGAAATGAAATAAAATCCACTGAAGTTTGACTAAATAGAAGAGTTAGACAAATATCATTCAAGAATGAAATACTAGTTAATCAAGTTAATTTTGATAACAACCAGGATTTTAGTTTTGATTTTTCTCAATGATTCCCATGTTTTCAACCTGATTGTCATGCATTCAATTGCATAAAGCATATCAATATGTCATCTAAAGAGAACAGATAGAATAATACTTTCTGAATGAATTTTTTCTCCTCTTATTTATTGTTGGAATTTTTAAGTAGAATTCTTCAAAAGAAATGGTACTATACAAAGCAAAGAAATTCATGAAAAGTGACTAAAGGTTTCCCTCAATGGGCTTGTCAGACTCACATTTGAATGTAAGCACAGGACTAATTTATCTATACAATATTCATTTAAGGAAAGCTATAATAACAATAACTAGCCTCACTGCATAACAATAAAGATTTTCTCAAAATAATCATATGAAATAAATATAAGTATCAAGTACCATTGAAAATGAAGAAACTGGGTCTCAAATGATTAAATAACATGGCCATAATCATGTAGCTAACATGTATTACAGTTTCAACTTGAACCTTTGGCTTCTAATTCTGAAATTTCTTTTTCCCATTACATAATATAATCATCCTGAGATATTATTTTCCTATTGTAGTCATTACTATCAGTGACAATAGCAAGTTATTTAATCTCTTAGCTTCCTTCAATGTGATATGCATAAAATCTTGCTCACAGTGCTGTTAAGAAGATCTAATGAAATAATATACATAAAGTGCTTCAGAAACTTTATAGTTGTATGTGACAGGTGCTACTACTATTATTAAGGTAGATATAAGGATTCCAAGGGAGTATAATAAGTTGTCAAAGTCTTCTTGGATAGTGCCCAAGTACCTCTAAATAGGTATCAACATTTTAAAATAAAGAAATCTTCTTATGAATTATAAGGTTTTAAACATGAATATCTGATATGCTAATATAACCTGCTGCATAAATCTATAGCATCTTTTTTACTTTGAACATTTTATCTGCTACAGGTTTTCTCCTATTAAAATTAAACTATTTTTCCTTGTAAATGGATAAGATATGAAGATGAAGATTTGCACATTATTTTTAATTGTATGAAATATGCATTGTCTGTTTAGAAGGGATTGACACAATTGGGGTATATATTTCACCATTAGTTCAGGATCTATGATAGGATGAAATGAAGAATTCATATGTCACTGAATAGTTTATTTTTGCTTTAATCTTGAAAAAATATATAGAAGCACTCAGTTTGAGTAGAAGATTATCCCTGATTTCTCTCCATATGGAAACTTATTTGGTTAGCAAAGTATGGTATAGTATTCAGAAAACCATGAAATAAAACCAAACAAAAGGGTCTAGGTCTAATCCTAGGTCCCTGGTTGACTAAGAAACCATATCAACACATCTAGAGGCAAGCAGGAAAATATATCAAGAGAGACATAACCTTAATTTTACCTAACTTTCCCACTGGCCCTTACGTCAATGAAGTAGTTGCTCTGTAGCTTTTTAGGGAAAAATCTTAACTAATCTATATAGAGGATGAGCGAAAACATAGATAAAGTATAAGCCTAGGTAGATAGATATCTGCACTTCCCTGATTTATTGATCTATAGCTATATATAGCTATATATATATATAAAATATATATATATATGTGTGTGTGTATATATATGTAGATATATATATCTACATATATATATATATCTACATATATATATCTTTTCAATTTTGATGTATATGCAGTTAAATAAGTGCTTTCCTTGATCAGTTCTAAGGTGTGAATTTTTATTTGCAAAAAGAATGAAGATTTTTTTGTGGAATGAACCAAAAAATATAAATAAAATTGTTTTGATTGGTAAAAACTTGATGTAGTACACACCTAACTTCCAACTTTACCTCCCAAACAAAATGAGTATTATTTAATATTTCTAGCAGTTTGATTTTGACAAATATCTATAAACATTTCTATTAAACTATGCCCACCAAACCCTGAAATAGGCTAGTAAAGATAATATGGTTCCCATTTTACAGATGAATTTGCTTGATCAAAGATCTACTAAAACGTCTTAATATAATAATACATATAGTATTCAAACCTAGGACATTTTCTGAATTGTTCAGTTTATATATATGAGTAATTTTAATATTTCAAGTCTTTTTTCACTAATTAAGTATTTTCCTATTTTAATCTCTGTTATTACAATAACTTAAAAAAGCAATGAATTTAAGTTTCATCAGACATTGCATCAATAGAGTTTGCCTGTTTGCTGTGAACTTGAACCAAGTAAGGAACATGAAAGAATAAATGTTGAAATATATATGATAAATAAATATGGGAAAGTATGTTTAATATGAAATATATAGATATCCAAGGACCGAAGTATAGGCAACCAAATAAAAAAATTTTCTTATGATCTATTAAATCAATTAATATTCCTCACCAAAAAAGGCAGCAATCCCCAACAATCATAAGTGAAATATTTTAAAATAATCAATTTTGGATATCAATACATATATAATTTGAATTAGCAACTTAAAAAGCAACAGGATAATATAGCACATCAATTAGGGAAAACATAAGGTTTTTTTTTCTTTTACTAATGCTCTATTTAATGAAAGAACTATAAAATAAAAATAATTCAATATCATAATGAACCTGATCTAGGTTTATTATGATCAGGAGCAGCAAGCTTTGCTCAATTCAGATTCAAAAGCTGTCAATGTGAAAAGTTATGTATTAGGGATCATGTTAAAGCCACCAACCTATTTCAGTAGGCTTCATAATGCATATAAATATGTTGCTAGAAATAAAATGTCACTGGTTTACCCCCTAAGTGAGCCAGCCCCATCAGGAAACTGGGTAGCAGTTTTAATAAAATGGGACTCATAAGTTTTATTACATTTATAATGAATGCTTTTCAGTTTTATTGGCTCTTTGAAGGAGCAATTTAGTTTGTCTATTAAAACATGACTTTATATCCTTCACAACTTCCAGGTTTCAATTTTATGTTTCTACCATCATAAATATAAATGCATATACTAAGGCTTTAATAAAGGCATAAAAAGTTCTTTTCACTGATATGTATATATGGAATGAGAGTTTACAACATTACAGGAAAAAGAGACAGAAGATTAAAATCTCTTTTCTAGTCTGACTCCTTCTACATCACCAAACTCTTATTTTCAAAACTTATCACTGGTCACATCAAGTTATGTAATACATTTAGGTATTAATGTTTTTGGATTTATACCTCTTTATTCCTTCAATAGAAATGGCACAGTACTACAGTAGAAAATTGAAAGTTCTTCAACTTAACTTGGTGGGACTTAGTCTCAATTTTTTTGAAAATTATATATGGAATTATCACATAATATGATCAGTTCTACTGGTTTTACTATAGGGACTTATATCATAGTACATCACAATAAATGTTTTATTGAGATCAGAAACATTTTTTCTCCTTACTTGTACAACATAGTAGTAACAGCTATTAATGGATGGAGGTACACACCTACTAATTATCTCATTTAATTATACATAAATATATATGTGCATATACATATGTCTATACTTCTATCTATCTATCTATAGTTGTTGTTGAGTTGTTTTTCAGTTGTATATGATTTTTTGTGACTTCATTGATGTTTTCTTGGCAATGGTACGGGAATAGTTTACCACTTCCTGCTCTAGCTTATTCTATAGTTTATTCTATAGATGAGACAATTTAGGCAGAATTAAGTGACTTTCCCAGGCTCACAAAATTTTGTATATAGCTGTTTGCAATCTGCCTCCCCAGTTAGATGATAAAGGACAGAAAACAGGGACAAGTCTTTTTTTGTTGTTCATTTTCTGTGTACCCCCAGAAATTAGCAATATCTTGCATGTAGTAAGTCATTAATAAATACTTTTTTACTTGTTAATTTTTTTGTCCATAGGCCTATATTTTATTCTGGCCTATAATCTAGGCTCAATTATACTATGTTAATCAACAGCTGAAATGCTGGAACACACTATATAAATAACTATGGGCACAATTATGTAATTCTGCCAAAGGAGCAAATGTATGATAGATTTTTCATGTCCTTAGAAACATGCAGACATATCTGTAACATAAGCATATCATTAAAAATACATTTAGATTTTAGCTTCACTGAACTGCTGATGAAAATCAATGGGCTATTTCATTGTGTCACATAAGAATTCAAAGGCAATTGCCACAATTTCAGGAAAGCAATTGAATACATTTTTCTATAATTGGCTATCATCTACTCAGTGATAATGAAAAGAAAGATGTTGGTCTCAAAGCATTATTTTTAAAAAGTAACTTCTTTGTTTTTGTGGCTAAACACAATAAGTATTGAGATAAACACAATCCTCCAGAGAAAAGAGGACTTAGCTAGAAGAGAACTTTAAAGGTCAACATGTAGAAGCCAAATAAATATTTTAATATCCTTTAATTAATGTTGAATTACTCATTTTCTATGATTTCCAGCTTTTGCAGAAAAAATCAAAACAATAACATTTTACACATAATAGGCATTGCACACTTTTTTGTTTTGAATTAAAAACAAAAGTTCTACTTTAAAAAAAGTCAATGCAATTAAAATTCTTTACAAAATGTAAATGTATCATGATATCAGTTACCAACCAAAATATATATCTCTTAGTTCCCTTCACTATATAGCAATTCTCTGATAAAATCTAGTTCCAGCAATCAAATACAACCAAAGTTGTTATGCCCTCATACCTTCCTCTCATGTAGGCTTCTGCTGCTATGAAAGTGGCTTCCTTCCCCCAGGGGAGGCCTATCATATAGGCTGATCTACTACACATTTACCAGATTGGGGCAAAGATGAGTGTCCTCACAGTCAGTTTTACTCTTGAACCCAGCCAGGGATTAAAGCTCCTCCACTTTGTGGTAGGTTGCTGTGCTCTAATGATCTACAGTGGAGAGGATATGTAGAATTGACTCTCTGTACAAAGTAGCTCAAACTGATAAAATATATCATCAAATGGAAAGAGAGCTTATGATGCAGGGGAAATCTGAGGGAAAGGAACTTCTTTTTAGGAATAGGACAAAGGAAGTTAATGTCATCCCACCGTAGGAACTCAGTTAATTCAATATATGTTGATTAGTAAAGATTTAAGGAGACTTCTCTGCATATGACTTTGTGGTTTAGCATCACAGCTACCCATGCAGTTGAACAAGCTTAGATTCTGAAAACTTACAAAGTTGACTGCTTGTACTAAGAAACCAAAATTAATAAGAAGTGTGAGACAATTGAAAAGTTAAATAGGAAAGGTAAAAACTATCTCATGTATAAAATAAGGGGTAGGAGAGAAGAAAATTGTCCAAAATAGAACTTTTAAACCAATATTCAAGGGGAAATTGCTTTCCTTTTTTTAAAGAATTGCTTTCTTTTTAAATATCTTTGCTTTAAAAAATCAACCCATAGGAGAAAAAAGCATAGTAATTATATTGATCTAAATATTATTTTTAATGAAAAAGGATGACTATTTGGCAGAATAAACTAAAGAAAGAAATACTACCCCCCAAAATTCAAGAGAACTGTACTATATTTTTAAAAATTATTAATTTAGACTGAAAACTAGGAATTTACTATTTATAAGCCAAATTGTTTTATCCATCTACTGCTGATTCAACATGTATGTTTTAGCTTTAAAAATTATTAATATCATTCAACTTTACATATCCCTGATATACTAGAAGAAGAATAGAGATACTACATAGAAATTGTCAGCTTTAAAACAGAGACTAGTAGTATCCCTGTATCTTCTTTGGGAAAGAAGAAAGGAAGAAAGGAGGAAGGGAAAGAGAGGATAACAAAAGAAGGAAGAGGAGGGACAGAGAACCAGGCTAATAGACAAGTAGGAATGTCCACAAAATGTGCACCAAAACTATGCCAATAGAATCATAGTGAGATAGTTGCCATAGGAAGGAAAACTGCTATTTCATTGATGGAGGGAGGCCCAGGTGAGGAATTCCCTTTATTAATACAGGTTGGAAACTTCTCTGCAATTTATAGTCTTAGAGATTTCAATAGGGCAATAAGAGTTTAAGTAACTTAAAAGTATGTGTCAGAGGCCCAACTTGAACCCATGTCTTCCTGGATCCCAAACTTCCCTATTCCCTACAATGAAAGCTACAGAACATATGATATCTCTCAATCATGATTTGTAGTATCTTAAGAGACAGCGAGATGATACAGTAAATAGAGTGTAGATCTTAGAGTAAGAAATAAATTAGTTCAAAGCTGCTATCCAAAATTTACTAATTGTATGCCCTTAAGTAAATTATATAAATCTGGATTTCCTCAACTATAAAATAGGGATATTAGGAACCTACCTCAAAAGATTGTTGAGGATCAAATGGAATAATATTTGTAAAGTACTTGGCACAGTATTTAGCATGTAGAAAGTAAATGCTTATTTATTATTAATAAATGTTTATCCCTTCCCTTCTTCTCCCACTTCCCTTGGAGCCCTTAAATTTATTTTTTAATAGTAACTTGGTTTTGATGTTTGACCAAACTTTAAGCACATCACAAATTGTTCTTATCCAACCATTCTGACAAAGGAAGTCTTCAGATGCTTGGGACAGTCATCTCCCTAACTTATCAGTGGTTTTGAGGACTATCAGTTACCATTAACCTTCATTAGTCCATCTACTGAGATGTTTTTACCAGGGTGTGTTCACTGCAAATGCAACAACTTCTTGGAGGCACAAGTAAGAGTTAGGTGATACCAAAGGTGGATGAGCATCCCTGGGAAGGGCATGGCAAGCCCTCACTTCAGAGACACTAGTCCTCACTGAACACTCCACACACCCTGGGATAAGTAATATAATATAAAATGGTTGTTTTAATAGATAGAAGAAGCTAACATCATTCATGCCCTTAAGATCTGACCATTCCAGATTTTACTCATGTAGGAGATAAATCATTCATCTATATAATAATCCATTATTTTTGATATCACTATTTTTCTAGTGGGCAAAAAAATAATGCATTCTATCCAAAAATGTTTCAATGAAGGAAACAAATCCTATCATGAATCATTTTGAAATTACTACTGAAAGTCCATAGCACTCACTGATGCAGATATCTCATGAGAGTCTATTTTTAAATGCAATTTGAAATTCCTTTCCTGTTCAAATAAATTAAAATATGAAGCTCAAGGCATACATCAAAAATTTCATTTTAGTTTATAATGAACCCCAAAGCACTTGCAATCACCCCTGAATTATGACACATATGAAAAATTGCTTCTGATTAAAATATAACACCGCCTTTTATGGTACAATCTTCTATGTAGAGTGGCTGTATAATAAATGTTGGCTGTTATATTATTCCATACATGTGTGTGCACATAGATATACTTATCAGACAATAAATAAACATTTGTTAAGTACATATCCTGTGCCAGGCACTGTTCTAAGAACAGGGGATGAAAAAAAGAAGCAAAAGACACTGCCTGCCTTCAAGGAGCTCACAATCTAATAGGGGAACCAACAGACAGATACAGATAAATCTACAAAATAAATAAGAAATAATGATCAGAAGAAAAGCAGTGGAATAAAAATAGATAGGGAAAGTTTCCTAAAGAAGAGTAGATTTAAGGTAGGACTTAAAAAAAACCCAGGAGGTTGATAGTAGGAGGGGAGGAGGGAAGGCATTCAAGCATGAGGAACAAACAGAAAAATTTTTGGAGCTAAGATGAAATATCTTATTAAAGGAACAGTGAGGAGGTCACTAGATGGAAAAGTATGTACCTGAGAGTAAAGTACAAGACAAATAGAAATGTAGGAAGGAGCTTGGTTATGAAGGGTTTTTAATGCCAAACTGAGCATTGTGTATTTGTTTTTAGAGATAATAGGAAGTCCTAGAATTTGCTGAACAGGGGGATGACATGATCAGACCTATGGTTCAGGAAAATCACTTTAGTAATTGAATAGATTGTAGTCTAGTGTGGGAAGAAGTCAAGGCAGGTAGTTACAATAATGCACTTGTGAGATGATAAGGGACTACGCTAGAGTAGCAACA
This sequence comes from Myrmecobius fasciatus, assembly GCA_023553655.1. Taxonomy (NCBI): domain Eukaryota; kingdom Metazoa; phylum Chordata; class Mammalia; order Dasyuromorphia; family Myrmecobiidae; genus Myrmecobius; species Myrmecobius fasciatus. The sequence goes on from JAJPUD010006484.1 coordinate 114,924, forward strand.
GTATAAGAGGAAAGAAGAGGGAATATTCTAAAGATGTTGCAAAGGTGAAATTGACAGGCCTTAAGCAGATTGCATATGGGGAGTGAGAGCTAATAAGGAAACCAGAATGACTCAGGGATTGTGAACTTGAGAGACTGAGAAGTATTGCCCTCTACAATAATAGAAAAGGTGGCTGGAGGTAAGGCTAGATAGAGAAAAAGATAATGAGTTCAGTTTTCAATATGATGATTTTAAGATGTCTACTGATACCCAGTTGGAGATGAATGCAAGACAGTTAGAAAGACAGAAAGCTAAGCTTGGAGATCAGCAGAATTTGGATCAGAATAGGTAGATTTAAGAATCAGCAGCCGAAAAATGGTAATTCAATTCATGGGAGTTGATGGGATCTCCAAGTGAATACATGCATGTATTTGTATACATATGTGTGTATGTCTATAAAAACACAGTTGCATACTCATATATATGCATATGCATAAATATTCACATATAGACACAAATATATACATATAGGTGTACACACAGAGACACAAAAATGGATCTAATTAAAAATAATAAGAATGGAAACTACAACTTTTTTGTAATTAGGAAAAATATTTTTAAATAACAGCTTTTAATTTTCAAAATACATGCAAAAGATAGTTTTCAACATTCACCCTTACAAGTTTTTCTTCTTCTTTCTCCCCACCCCCACCTCTAGATAGCAAGCAACCCAATATATGTTACACATGTGCAATTCTTCTGTACATATTTCCACACTTATTCTGCTGCACAACAAAAACCAGATGAAAAAGGAAAAAAAATGAGAAAGGAAAAAAGCAAGCAAAGGACAACATAAAACATGCAAATTCTATTGTGATGCATATTCAGTTCCCATAGTCTTTTTTTTCAGGATGGAGGTGGCTCTCTCCATTATAAGTCCATTGGAATTGGCTTGAAAAATCTCATTGTTGAAAAGAATCATGTCCATCAGAGTTGATCATTACATAATCTTATTGCCACTGTGTACAATGTTCTTTTGGTTTTACTTGCTTCATTTAGCATCCTTTCATGTAAGTGTCTCCAGACTTTCTAAAATTATTCTGCAGATTGAGGAAACCATACCCTGCTAAAAGTCACCATAGATAATGAAGCAATTTCAATATCAAATATGTATGCATCAAATGGCATAATATCTAAATGTATAATATATCAAAAATCTTGAATATCTTAATTTTTAAAGAAGTTATGTGAATTATAGAAAGAGATAGCGAAACTACACTAGTGAGGGACTTCAACTGTTCCCTCTTAGAACTCAATAAATCCACTAAAAAAATCAATAGATTATTGGAAAAATTAGATATGACAGACTTTTGGAGAAACCTGAATGGGAACAGAAAGGAATATACCATTTTCTCAGTAGCACATGACAGCTACACAAACATTGACCATGTAAGTAGGGCATAAAAATCTAAATGTAGAAAAGCAGAAATATTAAATGTTATTTTCAGATCATAATGGAATAAAATTATATAAAACAAAGGACTATGAGAAGATTGACTAAAAATTCATTGGAAACTAAATAATCTAATCCTAAAGAATAAGTGGGTCACAAAATAAATCACAAAAAAATAAATTTTGTTAAAAAGATTGATAACAATGGAATGCACCCAAAGCAGTATTTAGGAAAATTTTATTTCTCTAAAATTGTTATATCAATAAAACAGAAAAAGAAGAAATCAATGAATTAGACATATAATTAAAAATACTAGAAAAGTAACAAATTAAAAAGACCCGATTGAGTACTAAATTGGAAATCCTGAAAATTAAAGGTGAGAATAAGACTGAAAGGAAAAAAAACTATTGAACATATATATGACTTTAGGAACTGGTTTTATGGAGGAAAAATAAGATAGATAAGCCATTGCTTAATTTGATTTTTAAAAAGAAAAATAAATATCCAATATAAAAAATGAAAAGGGTAAAATCACTACTAAGGAAGCTAAACTCAAAGTAATCATTCAGAAATATTTTGCCCAACTATATGCCAATATATCTGACAATCTGAGTCAAATCAATGAACATATATGAAAATATAAATTATTCAGATTAATGGATCAGGGAATAGAATACCTAAATCACTCAATTTCAAAAAAAAAAAAAAGAAATTGAATAAGCTATTAATGAACTCCCTACGGAAAAAAATGACCATTCAGAAAATAATTAATTCCAATAATATGTAAATTGTATGGAAGAACAGTTGGAGTCCTATCAAATTCCTTTTATGACACAAATATGGTGCTGATATCTAAACCACAAAGAATGGAAAGCAGAGAAAGAACATTCTAAACCAATTTCCCTAGTGATTACTGATGCAAAAATTTTGAACAAAATTCTATCAAAACAATTTCAGCATTATGTTTCAATGATTATATACTATGACCAGATAGGATTTATACCAGGAATGCAGGACTGATTCAATATTAGAAAACTATCAACATAATAAAATTTATCAATAACAAAACCAACAAAAATCATATGATTATCTCAATATATGAGAAAAAAAAACTTTTGACAAAACCCACTTATTAAAAATACCTGAGAACAAAAGAAGAATAAAGGTAGTATTCCTTAAGATGATAAACAATATCTATCTAAAACTATAAGTAAGCATTATATATAATGACAATGAACTAAAAACCTTCTCAATAAAATCAGGGGTGAAACAAAGGAGGACCATTATCAATGCTATTATTCAATATAATACTAGAAATTAGCTATAGCAATAAAAGAAGAAAATGAAATAACAATATTTAGAATAGGTAATGAGAAAACAAAATCATCATTCTTTGCAGATATTATGATATATTTAGAAAATCTTAGAGAATGAAACAGAAAACTACTTGAAATAATAACTTTAGTAAAGTTGCATGATATTGGAAAACTCACATAAATCATCAACATTTGTTGATATTATCAATAGAGCCCAGAAGCAATAGGAGGAGAAATTTCATTTTAAATAATTATAAACAATATAAAATAATTGGGAGTCTATATGCTAAGACAAACCCAGGAAATATATGAACATAATTGCAATATACTTTCTACACAAATAAAGTCAAATCTAAACAATTAGAAAAATATCAGTTGCTTATGTATAATTCAAACCATATAATAAAAATCACAATGTGGCCTAAACTAATTTACTTATTCACAGCCATGGCAATCAGACTATTTTAAAAATTATTTGATAGAATTAGAAAAAATAATCAAAAATACATCTGGAAGAACAGAAGATGAAGAATAACAAGGAAATTACAAAGAAAGATAGCCTAGCTATATGAGATTTCAGACCATATTAACAAGCAATAATCATCAAACACTCTTGTACAGGCAAAGAAATAGAATGGAATAGATTAGATAGGTACACAATACTCAGCAGTTAATGACCATAGCAATCTAGTGTTTGATAAATCCAAAGACCCCAGAATTTGGAATATAAACTCACTAATTAAAGAAAAACTTCCAGGATAACTGTAAAATTATGGGGTACAAATTAGGTATACACCAATATCTCATATGCTCTACCAAAATAAGGCCAATTGGGTACATGACTTGAACATAAAGGGTGACACCATAAGCAAATTAGAAGAGTTAAGCAATAATCTACCTTTCAAGTTTAAGTGAAAGGAAGAATTCATGACCAAAGAAAAGAGAGCATGCATCACAAAATATAAAATAGATAATTTTAATTATACTTTTTAAAAAGACTTTCTAATAATTTTAGTATTAGATATTATGGCACTAGTGATAACTTGATAAGTGAATAAAATACATTTTATTGTATATAATAAATTTGTATATATTGTATATAATAAAATATTGTATATAATAAACAAATAATAAAATTGTATGTAATAAAAATGTATTTTTTAAAATAAAATAAAAATAAATAAATAAATAAAAATAGAAATAAAAATAAAAATAAAAAGACTTTCTACAAATAAAACCAATGCAACCAATAATAGAACTAAAACTGGGAAATGAACTTTACAGCAATTTTCTCTGATAAGGACCACATTTCTCAAATATATAGAGAACTGAGTTGAATATGTAAGAATACAAACGTTTCATCAGCAGCATTCTATATATTACTGACAAAGCCCAACAGCAAGAGATAGAAAAATTCCATTTAAAATTATTGTGAACAAAATAAAATACTTGGGGGTTTACCTGGCTAAACAAACCCAAGAACTATATGAACCCAATTAAAAAAAAACTTTATCACACAAATAAAATCAGATCTAAACAATTGGAAAACATCAATTTTTCATGGCTAGGCAAAGCTAATATATTAAAAATGACAATTCTGCCTAAATCAGTCTACTTGTTCATTGACATACCAATCAAACTGCTAAAAGATTATTTTATAGGAATACAAATAAAAACAAAATTCAAATTGAAGAACAAAAGGTCAAGAATATAAAGGTAATAGTGGAAAAAAATTACAAAGGATGGTCATTAATGCTATTTGTTACTGCCTAAGAAATAGAGTGGGGGATCAGATACAACAATAATCAAGTTCTATAGCAGTCTAGCATTTGATAAACTCCAGACTCCAACTTCTGGAATAAGAATTCGCTATTTGACAAAAATTGCTGGGAAAATTTGAAAATAATATGTCAGATACTCAGCATAGACTACATCTCATGCCTCATACCAAAATAAGATCACAATTGATACATGATTGGGGCATAAAGGATTATACCATAAACAAATTACAAGAGCAAGGGATAATTCACCTATCAGATCTTTAGAGAAGGGAGGAATTTATGACCAAAGGAAAATTAGAGAACATTATAAAAGGCAAAATGGACTACTTTGATTTCAATAAATTAAAAAGATTTTGCACAAACAAAACCAACAGAACCAAGATTAATAGGAAAGTATAAAGCTGGGAAAAAAATCTTTACAGCCAGTATTTATGATAAAGTTCTCATTTCTAAAATATATCAAGAACTGTGTCAAATTTATAGGAATACAAATCATTTCCCAGTTGATAAATGGTCAAAAGATATGAACAGACAATTTTTAGATGACAAAATTAACGTCATCTATAGTCTAATGAAAAAAATGCTCTAAATCACTATTGATTAGAGAAACGCAAATTAAAACAATTCTGAGGTAGCACTTTACACCTCTCAGATTGGCTAAGATGAAAGGAAAAGATGATAAATGTTGGAGGGGATGTGAGAAAACTGGAACACTAATGCATTGTCGGTGGAGTTGTAAAATGATGTAACCATTCTGGAGAACAATATGGAACTATGTCCAAAGGGTTATAAAACTATGCATATCCTTTGACCCAGCTATGCCATTACTGGATCTGTATCCCAAGGAAATCATAAAGGAGGGAAAAGGACCCACATGTCCAAGAATGTTTGCAGCAGTTCTTTTTGTGGTAGCAAAGAATTGGAAAAGGAGTAGATGTCCATCAATTGAGGAATGGCTGAACAAGTTATGGTATATGAAAGTAATGGAATATTATTGTTCTATAAAAATGATGAACAAGCTTGGAAAGATATACAGGAATGGATGCTGAGTGAAACTAGCAGAACCAGGAATACATTGTGTACAGTAATAGCAAGAATGTGCAATGATCAACTTTGAAAGGCTTGGTTCTTCTTAGTGGTGCACTGATCCAAAGCAATCCCAATAGACTTTTTTTTTTTTTTTTTTTTTTGCTTTTTGCTGAGGCAATTGGGGTTAAGTGATTTGCCCAGGGTCACACAGCTAGGAAGTGTCTGTGACCAGATTTGAACTCAGGTCCTCCTGACTTCAGGGATGATGCTCTAATCACTGCACCACCTAGATGTCCCAATCCTAATAGACTTTTGACAGAAAATGACATCTGCATCGAGAAAAAGAACAAAGGAGAATTAATGTAAATCAACACATGTTATTTTCACTTCTCTTTTTTTTTTAAATTTCTCCCATGGTTTTTCCCTTTTCCTCTGCTTTTTATCTCCCACCTGATTCATAAAGCAATGTGTATTAAAATAAATACATATAAATAAATAAGTGTATTTATTTTAAATAAACTTGCTACAATCAAAAAGAGATAAAAATGCAAGTCTTTCTTCAATTACTATATGGTCAAAGAATGTGAACAGCACTTTTCAGATGAAGAAATCAAAACTATTCACATATAAGTCATTTGAAGAAGTGTTCTAAATTACTTTAATCACAAATTAAAAAATGACTCTGAGGTATCACATCACACCTATTAGATTGACTAATATGACCAAAATGGAAAATAACAAATATTTAGAGGGTATGGGAAAAATGGACACTACTGCAATGTTGTTGGTGCAGTTGTGAATTAATCCAATCATTTTGAACATCAATTTGGAACTATGACCAAAAGACAACTATATGATGCATTTTCCTTAATCCAGATATAATACTACTAGGTTTATATCCTAAAAATTGGAAAAATGGAAAAAGGACCAACATGTGCAAAAATATTTATGGCAGCCTTTTTATGTGGCAAATATTGGAAACTGAGGTAGTGTCCATCAACTAGGAAATTACTAAAAAAATCTGTAATATATGAATCTAATAGAATACTATTGTGAAATAAGAAATGATGATAGATTGCAGGCAAAACTGGAAAGATTTGTAAGACTGATGCAAAATGAAATGAGCAGAACCAGGAGAATATTGTACACAGTAACAGCAAAACTATACAATAATCAGCTGTAAATGACTTGGCTCTTCTTAGCAATACAATGATCCAAGACAAATACAAATGACTTACAAAGGAAAAAATGCTATCCACCTCCAGATGAAAACCTGATGGAATCTGAATGTAGATCAAAGCATTTTTTTTTACTCATTCTATTCTTTTTTGTGTTTTCCCTTTTTATCTTTCTTCTTTTACAACCATGACTAATGTGCAAATACATTTTATATGATAGCATATTATAATTTATATCAAGTTGCCTACATCTCTTGAAGAAGGGAAGAAGGGAGAAAAATCTGGAACTCAAAATCTTGTAAAAATTAATGCTAAAAATTGTGTTGATATGTAATTGGGAAAATAAAATACTATTAAAATTAAAAATCAGTAAATGTACTGTTCTTTTGGTTGGGCAACTCTTCCTATTATGTCTTTAGCCTTCACAAAGTAGATGATCTAAAAACTGTGCATCTAGAACTACTACTTTTTGTGGCCTTTTTTTTTAATCCACCAAGAAAATTACAAAAAAGCAGAAAGAATAGCAAATATATATTACATTTTAAATTATTTATGATAATGCTTTCCTTTAAATTATATATATATATGTACATTTACACACACACATATATATGGTACTTTTACTATCATAGAAATTACTAAGAACTGCTGTTTACTACAATACTGTCAGTACACATACAAATATGATAGCAATGAATATAAAAGAAATTATTAAATGCATTAGTTGGCTGTATATAAAAACATTTATTATGACTAACTTTAGATAACAGCCTCCTTTCTTTAATGAAATTTTGACATAATCTAAATATTTTCATTGGCCCTTGCCTTTGAGAAAGCCATTATTAAGTTCTGGACTGGCATTTGTTTTCCTTTCTCCTTGTCAATGAGTTGGATGATTATGCTTATCTGTCTCTGTCATATCTTGATTATTTCTAAGCCCTAAATCTTTTGAAACAACTGGGAACATTTTCAAGCCATTCTCCAATCGATAAATGGTCAAAGGATATGAACAGGCAATTTTCAGATGATGAAATTAAAACCATTTCCAGTCATATGAAAAGGTGCTCCAAATCACTACTGATCAGAGAAATGCAAATTAAGACAACTCTGAGATACCATTACATACCTGTCAGATTGGCTAAAATGACAGGAAAATATAATGACGAATGTTGGAGGGGATGTGGGAAAACTGGGACACTGATACATTGTTGGTGGAACTGTGAACAGATTCAACCATTCTGGAGAGCAATTTAGAACTATGCTCAAAAAGTTATCAAACTGTGTATACCTTTTGACTCAGCAGTGTTTCTATTGGGCTTATATCCCAAAGAAATCATAAAGGAAGGAAAGGGACCCACATGTGCAAAAATGTTTGTGGAAGTCCTTTTTATTGTGGCTAGAAACTAGAAGCTGAATTGATGCCCATCAAGTGGCAAATGGCTGAATAAATTATGGTATATGAGTGTTATGGAATATTATTTTTCTATAAGAAACGACCAGCAGGATGATTTCAGAGAGGCTTGGAAAGACTTGCATGAACTGATGCTGAGTGAAATAAGCAGAACCAGGAGATCATTATACACGGCAACAATAAGACTATATGATGATCAATTCTGATGGACATAGCTCTCTCCAACAATGAAATGTTTCAAACCAGTTCCAATTGTTCAGTAAAGAAAGCCACATACATCCAGAAAGAGGGATATGAAATGTGGACCACAACATAACATTTTCATGCTCTCTATTAATGTTTGCTTGCATCGTGTTTCCTTTCTCAGATTTTTTTTTCTTATAGACAAAATTTTTCTTGCACAGCAATATAAGTGTGGAAATATGGATACATATATTTGATTTGTCAATATTTTAACATAATTAACATGTAGTGGACTTCCTGCCATGTAGGGGAGGGGTGGGGACTAGGGAGGAAAAATTTGTAACAGAAAGGTTTGTAAGGTTTATTGTTGAAGAATTACCCATACATATGTTTTGCAATTAAAAATCTTTAATTAAAAAAACAAACAAACAAAAAAACAACTGTGAACAAACCATTCAACTTGCTTTCTCTGAAATACAAGCATTTCAGGAATTTATACTGTTAGGTTTTCATAATATTTGTTTTTAGACAGTTATCTTTTCTGTTATTCCAATACTTAATAGTCATCCAAATAGTTTCTAGAATATCACAAATTAATGCCCATTATTCTCAAGCTGATAAACAATCTACAACAAATGGAATCCAGTTAAATTGTTTACAACATATATGTTTTCTTCTTCCAACAACTCTCAGTTCAGAGAACCCCCTAACAAAATAAACTATCATTAAGCACTAAGCCTCAATTCTTGCTGTTTTACAATTCCCAATAAGGGAGTAATACCCTCAGACAGAGTCCATTATGTTGTTTTATTGATTGCATGGATCACACATTTGGTTTTAAGAGTTCACGATAAAGCATTCATTTTGACCTTATCCAATTTGTAGATATTTTAACAAGATTTTCCTCAAGACTTTTTGAGGAGAAAAAGTCTAAGTTTTTGTGGATGTATTTTTATATCAGATATTTTGGTAAAAATAGGTAACAGCAGAATCAGAAACTGCTCTTAATGGTATATATCATCACTGATTAGTATGATGATTCAAGGCAATTCCCTAACAAAACTTTTATACTATCAGATTTTTATGGCTGAGTTACAGCAAAGAAATCTTGACATTTGATTATGCCCTAGTCAAAAGGTCTGATTATTCACATTCAGACTATGAAATAGTCTCAATAGTTAGGAAGTCTAATTACAGAGATCTCTCAAAGGTTCAGGAAAAGGAGAAAGATCATTTCATGATCAGACTGCATGCAGAGGAGAAAAAAGGGAAGCAGGCTGTCTTGAATATGGGAGCAGAAATCAGGAAAATGAGACATACCAATTAGAAGTATGAATTATATGTGTACCTCAAAGTATACAGGACAAAGTATAAGGATGATTGAAGTGTTTCTGGGTAAGGAACTTATGTGAAATAAGATAAAAGAAGAGTAGGGCTGATACCCTCCAGAGATTTTGTGGTAAGTCTTATCATATTTACCTTTACTTTAAAAAAAAAAACAAGCAAGTTTCACAGTTGCTAATATGTTATTATTACTCAAATAATTAGTTTTGGGAGTAATATATATTCTAATAAGCTATCTCAAAACAAGTGACATTATAATCATTTAATTATCCTTTGAGGCAGCTTTATGCACAACTATTTTAACTGTCTAATCCCTTAGTAACATGATTCCTGCTTCAGTGTGTGTGTGTGTGTGTGTGTGTGTGTGTGTGTGTGTGTATAATATCAAACACAAAGAAAATAAGTTTGTATACTGAACAATACATTTAGCCACAAAGTTCCCAAATCAAAAGACTCCAATTTTGTTTTATTTTCTAGCACTTGGAAAAGAAGTGGCTTTCATTAAATAGTTTTAAATGACTCCCAATGAAATCAGTTAAAATCAAAGATCAATATGCTTTCATATCTCACAAAATTGGTAAGGCTAGAAAATGACTAAGGCTTATTTTCATTTTTTTTCATTTATCAATAAAAATTAAAGATATTGATATATTTACAAAATAACAAAAAATTATCAAACCAATTAATCCTGAGATTGTTCAGAAGGGTGTGTGTGTGTATGTGTTTTTTCCTTTGAAATAAGTGACTTCCTACAATGACTCCAAAGTATTGTTCAATTTTCAATGAAAGGGGGATTAAAAAAACCTGTGTTGCTTAATATAAAGCACCAATGAATTTTGGTCAAATGAATTATGGTCCAGCTATTTCTTTTGCATATCATAAATACTGTTCCTCTAAATCAAAATTACTTAATTATTCTTAATTATGATTAGTAATTTTAGGAATTAGCAGAGTAGCAGGGCTATGTGAGCAAAGATCACCAAGTATATCTTGTTTTCCATTGTCTTCTCTACTTGGTTTTCCACCTCCCTGTCCTGTCTTACTCTATTCCACCATGTAAACCTAATCCAATAGGTTTTCCTTTCTCCTCCCAACATTATTCCTAAGGTGTTCCTGATCTAACTTGGCAAACAGTTTCTCTCTTAATTCTAGTACCTCAGGTACAATTAATTCATTCAAAGAAGCTCATGAAGAAAAGTTCATGATGTAAAAAATAAAGGAAATATCTTTTTGCCCTTATTCTGAAAATTCTAAAAATATAAGCAAAAAACATTATTCCAATTGAATTATGAGAGCTATCTTTATAATTTCCCAATGATGCCTCATATAGCCATGGGGCTGGAAAAAGTTTTTCATCAGAAGCTACCTAATTCACTGTGCTATTTCTAGCAAGCACCCCCTTTGTCTAGACAGATAGATGGTCCACAATAATTTTCAGAATAATTGATTTCATAACCTATCTTTGTAAACCCCTTCAAGTGCCTCCCTACCTTTACAAATATGAAGTATTGGCGGAGCCAAGATGGCGAACTGCGGACAGCTTTCTCTGTGAACTCCCTCCGACATTCCCCCAACCCAGACAAAGTAAGCTTTAAAACTGGTTTCCGAGTGAGGTCCTCGCCAAGCATTTGGACTACAACGCACTTCTATAAAAGATCTACCTTGAAAGAACTCCGGAGAAGGTTAGCCTCAGGGGAAATCGGCCGCTGGTCGCGATCAGACTCCAGCCGGGGCGGAAGTCAGGGCTGCGATAGAGGGGCGGAATTTGGGCACCCAGGAAGGCCCTGGGAGACGCCTGGGCCACTTTGCTCTGCTTGCGGGCAGGTGCTTTGGCAGATCTGCCTTTGGAAGGGGGTGGATGAGAACAGCTGAAAACGTGGTCCTGGTGCGAATCTAGCCCGACCAGCCTCAGACCGGAAGTCAACTGGGCAAACTGCCCCAGGGCAAATATAAA
>JAJPUD010006485.1:0-33997 GCA_023553655.1 Myrmecobius fasciatus
CCAAGTTCCTTTGCCCTTCGAAATATCTGATTCCAGGCCCTTCGATCCTTCAAAGTAGAAGCTGCTAGGTCCTGTGTGATCCTAATTGTAGCTCCCCGATATTTAAATTGTTTCTTTCTGGCTTCTTGTAATATCTTTTCCTTGGTGTGATAGTTCTGGAATTTAGCCACGATATTTCTGGGGGACTTAATTTTTGGGTTTCTTTCAGGAGGTGATCTGTGGATTGTTTCAAGGAGTATTTTGCCTTCTGGGTGTAAAATATCAGGGCAGTTTTCTTTTATGATTTCCTGGAAGATAGTATCCAGGTTCTTTTTTTCATCATGGCTTTCAGGAAGCCCTATAATCCTTAGATTGTCTCTCCTAGATCTATTTTCCAGGTCAGTTGTTTTTCCTAGGAGATATTTCATGTTTTTTCTATCTTTTCATTTTTTTGTTTTTGTTCAACTGATTCTTGAAGTCTTGATGAGTCATTAATTTCCAATTGTTCGATTCTAATTTTTAATGTCTTATTTTCTTCAGTTACTGTTTTTAGTTCCTTTTGCAATTGACCAATTACATTTTTTTGTTCATTGCATTCTTTTTCCATTTTTTCTATTTTATTTTGCAGTGATCTCATTTCATTTCCCCATGTTTCTTCTAACTCTCTTTTAAGATTTTTTATGCAATCTTCAAAGAAAGCCTTGTGACATGGAGACCAATTTATGTCTCTCTTTGGGGCTTTTTCTGGAGTTGCTTTACCTTTAGGGGCCTCAGGATTTGCGGTCTGTTCTTCCCTCTCTCCATAAAAGTTGTCTATGGTGAGAGCTCTTTTTGGTTTTTTATTCATTTTTTTTAAAGGTGTGAGGTCTGTTTAGGGCAAAGGTGGGACAGCTGCTTTAATTTGCCCTGGGGCAGTTCTGCTGATTGAGTTATTTCAGGAACTGGGCAGTTCTGCTGATTGAATTATGTCAGGGGCTGGGCAGCTCTGCTGATTGAATTATTTCTGGTGCTTATCAGACCTGTTGTTTGATTGATTGCTTTAAGGTGCTGTGTAATGGCAGCTAGTTACGATGCTCATCAGGGGTTCAGTGGTTCACAATCTATCCCCCTCAAAAGGCAGACCCTCCAAACCACCTGCCCACAATCAGGACAAATTGTTCCAAGAGGCCCGCAGAAGACTCCCAGGTGTGTGAAAAGCACAACGCTCCCACTCCTGTTCTGACTCCTGTTCCAGCTCCCTGCTCCAGCTCCCTGCCCGGGTCTCCCTGTGCTGCAATCTAGGTTCAGTAGGCCACCCCCTGCCCCATTAAAACAGACCTGTTTTGAGGTTCTTCCAGAGTATCTTCTTCTAGAATCGTGTTGTTCTCCAGATATTGTGGATTTTTTTGCTTCAGAATCAGTCTAGAGGCTTCATATTTTGTTGGTTTGAGGGGAGGTTAGAGGAGGTTACAGAGAATCCAGTCTGATCTCCGCCACCATGGCTCCACCCCCGGAAGGCGGTTACATTTTTCAAAAAAGGGAAGATAACAGTTTACAAACCATGGATTGCTGAACTTGACTTTGATTTCTGGGAAAATTCCAAAATAGATAATTAAAGAGATGGTTGGCAAACGTCTAGAAAGAAAAGCAGTGATCACAAGAATTTCATGAAGTTCTTCATAAAGAACATATCCTACCAGCCTAACATCATTTCCTTTTTTAACACAATTACTGATAGATATGGGGAATTCTGTGGTTATGGTTTACTTATATTTTGGCAAAGCTTTTGATAGAGTATCTCATCCTCTTCTTGTAAAAAAAGATGAAGAGATGCATTAGATGATAATACTTTCAGTTGGATTCAGAACTGATTAGTTGGTTCAATGTCAAAATGACAAGAGGACTCTAGTGGACTATTTTAAAATTATTTATTTGCCCTTATGCTGTTAAATATTTTTTATCAATGCTTCTCTCTGTTTGGCATTTAAAGACATTCATAATCTTTCCTTCTTCACATAACTAATCTTTTTACATTTTATACTCCTCTTCCCCTAAATTCTGCTCCCATTCCCACCATATCCCCTTTGGTGCAGCAACACTGACTTTGTTTTTCCTCAAACAGAACAGTCCATCTTCTGACTCCAGAAATTTCATTTGGCTGTCTCATGTGCCTAGAATGCTGTCCCTCCTGATCTCCCTCTTCTGGGCTTACCTTTCTAACTTTAAGCCTGAGCTAAACCCCTATCTTCTGCAAGAAACCTTTCCCAGTCCCCTTTAATTCTAGTGCCTTCCCTCCTGAGACTATCTCCAATATATTCTGTATATATCTTTTTTGTACATAGTTTGCAAGTTTTATCTCCATTAGAATATGTGCTCCTTGAAGGAAGGAATGATGTTTTGTCTTTCTTCATATCCCTAGTGCTTAGAACAATGCTCAGCACATAGTAGATTCTTGATAAATGTTTTTGACTGATTACCTGAGGCACGGATAGTGATTCATCAAATTTCCACTGAACAATAAATCTGGAAGTGCTAACTGACTCTACAAGCTCTACACTCTGTAAGGTCTACAAAATATTTTCCTCACCATGGCTCCATGAAGAACATGTGAATGGAAGTGAGTGACAGGTAGCAAAGTAGACCTAGTAGAAGTAGAAAGTGAGGAGGTGTACTGGAGGAGAGAGGAATGATTCACATTTCAGGAAAAAGTAATTTGGATATTTTTATTGAAGGCAAAAAAACACACTGGGTGACAATCAATATCCTAAAGGATCTCAAGAGACAAAAGCAGGGATTCTTAACATAGGGCCTAAAATACCCAAGAAATTCATTTGTAGATTTTTAGGAAGTCTTTGAATTTAGGAAAAATTACATCTTAATTTTCAGCAACCTCTAAAATTAAATTCATCATTTCCTTCAATTACAATTTTTTAAAAAGTATTTTGAGACAAGATTAATAGACCAATAAACTGCCAAAGGATTCCATAACACTTACATACATGCTAAGAGTCCCTGGATTAGGAAATTGGTCTGAATCTAATAAGATGAAATTCAAGAGGAATAAATGCAAAGTCTTGTCTTTTGGTATAAAAAATCAACTTCAGAAACATAAGATGAGGCAAGTATTAATAATAGTCATTCTAGAAAGGAGCTGAATGTTTTAACAGAGTCCAAACTTAATATGAACCAGTATTGAGATATGGCATCCAGAATCGATAATATGATCTTGGGCTTCACTAACAGAGGCACAACTTCCAGGAATACAGAGAAGCAGAGTCAATTTATGTCAACATCAAAATACCAATGGAAACAATAGACATGATAGCTACCTTCAGGGATGTGAAGAGTTGTCATGTGGAGGGATAATTAGATTCAATTTCTTTTGATCCAGAAAGGAGCAATAAATAGAAATTTCAGTGAAGTAAATTTAGACGATGTCAGAGGAAAAATTCCTAAGAAATACATCTGACCAATAGTAGAAAAGACTGCTTAGAAATCTGGTAGGGTATGTTTAACATATATTGAATTACTTGCCACTGGGGTAGAGGTTGGGGAGGGAAAAATTTGGAACAAAAGGTTTTGCAAGGGTCAATGTTGAAAAATTATTCATGCATATATTTTGAAAATAAAAAAGCTTTTTCATGTAGATATGATTTTTCTTGCACAACAATGATAAGGGTGGAAATATGTATACATATATTTGATTTGTCAAGGATTTTAACATAGTTAACATGTAGTGGATTTCCTGCCATCTAGGGGAGGGGTGGGGACTGGGAGGGGTGGAATTTGTAACAGAAAGCTTTGTAAGGGTCAATGTTGAAGAATTTCCCATACATATGCTTTGCAAATAAAAAGCTTTAATAAAAAATTTTTTAAAAAGAAAAGAAAAAGCTTTAATAAAAAAAGGTTTAAAAAAAGAAAAGAAATATGGTAGGGTTCCTTTCCTTGAAAGCCATCAAGAAGAGCTTGAATGACCATTTGTTGGGTATGTTCTAGGGGGCTTCATTTCATGGATGGGTTAACTGGACAACTGCTAAGGTCCCATCTATCCTTAATTCCTGTAATTCTGTGCTCAACCATGTAGTTTTATAAAGAATCATAATAATTCATAAATCCAATAGGTCTCATTTCTATAGTACTATAAATTCTACAAGATATTTTTCTCACCATGCTATGAAGAATATAGCTCTTATATTATTCCCATTTTACAAAGAAGAAAACTGAAATTCAGAGAGGTTTTCTGTCCTGCTATTGCATTTTATTTTAATGAGCATTTCTTAAACATATTCTGCTTATGTGCTAGATACTTTGCTACTAATTTGACACATAGGTTACAAATAACAGGTGGGATTTGAACCTAGGTTTTTCTCAGCTCCAAATTTTTTTAACTCTACTATATCAACTATACCATTGTTTTCTTCTCTTTCCTCATGGCCATCCTCATTGGCCAAATCTACATATCAAAATGTTTTATGTGCAGAATAAGAATCTCTTAGTTGTTAGAAATGGTTATAGAAAATAATGCATCAGAATCAGAAAAGTCAGAGAGATTAAATTATTTGCTCAAAATCACACAGTAGCAAATACTCTAACAACCAGGGGCTCAGTTTCCAAATATAGAGCCTTTTCCTCTGTATACAGATATGATTGAAGGTGACTAAATGGCAGGCAAAAAAATAGGCTTGGTAAAACTAAAAAGTGAGGAGGTGTCCTAGAAGAGAGAGGAATGATTCATTTTTCAGGGAAAAACTAATTTGGAGACTTTCTATTAAAGGCAAAAATGTTTTGAAGGACAAGAAGAAAATCATGAGGATGAGTTGAATTTATAATTTAAACTAGGACTTTCCTCAACTTGTCAGTTCTGGAAAAGGGTTTAATTAAATTAACAAGTTCGTCTGACATACCCTAATAGCACTTACAAGGGAAAACAGTCAATTGATATCAACGATAATATCCCAATGGAGACCCTAGGCAAAGCTTTTAGTGTCTAGCTTCAGCACACCATGGACTAGAATCTAAGACCTTTAATGAACTGCACCCAACTGACTTTACCAGACTCTTGTCCAAATACGCTTGTTTGTAGATTGTACTGGTTTGTTTATAGATCCCTAATCTCCTAAGGTCTTCCCTGATCATTCCAAATGGATGTGAGTGTTCTGTATTCATGCTCCTCCTCTTCTCCATCAAGTCTCCTCATCCTGACCTCTTCTTTTCAACTCTAATCCAGGTCTGATATAGGTTGGGGCTTAAATACAGAACATTGATGAGTTCTTCAAGCATTGGCTGAAGTCTCACAAGATGTGGTTCTGTGGATCTGGGAAGAAATTTCTGGTTGGAATAAAGGATGAATTGGAGTACAGGTAGAGAATAAGAGAGACCCTATTAGCTTTGCAATATAATAATTGAAATAGTGGCAATAAAATCCTTCATGAGGTTGAAGCAGTGAGAATAGCCAGAAGGATGTAGACATGAGAAATATTACAATGGTAGAATAGACAGGACTTAGTGATGTGAGAATTGAGGGAAGGGAAGAATAAGAACTCCAAAATTTTAATACAGAAAAAAATTTGGATGGTGGTGTATTGGTGTTTATTTTGTTGTTCATTCTTCATTCTTGAAGAGGACTAATGACTTCAGGAAGGTAATGTCTTGACTTGTGTATGAATTAAATTTAAGCAAGGCAAAGTTGCACAAAGTTATCAGCCTCAGCCCTGAAGTCAGGAGGACCTGAGTTCAAATCTGGCCTCAGACACTTACCACTTCCTAGTTGTGTGATCTTGGGCAAGTCACTTAACCTTAACTGCCTCAAAAAAAAGTTATCATCCTCACTCTCTCCTCCATGTAAATGGAGCCAATTTAAAGAATTAAAAAGTTCAGTTTTATACATGTTGGGTTTGAGATTCTAGTGAGATTTCAAAGTTTGTTATAATTTGTTGCACTCACTGAGTTGGGGTGAGTGTCTATGGGGCTTTATTTAGGGTGTTCAGGGAAAGCCTTCCCTCTTTGATCTCCTAGCAAGGCCCTTATTGGGGTTCATTTTTACATCCTCCTGAATGGAAGATAGTTGCATGAGGAATATTGATAGACACCCCATAGAACTTTGCACATCATTTAGGGGCATTATTCTACTCTACTTTGTGCATTTAAGTGACTTGAGTGTACCATTGCCCCCATGAGATCATGAACTCCTTGGCATCGGGAAATGACTGTGTCTTACTCATTTTTATGTCTCACTTAGTTCAAGTCCAAATACAGAGTAAGCCCTTGTTAAATGCCTGAATGGATGAATGACTCAAACTTAGTTAAATCTAATCCAAGCATTTATTAAGTGCCTACATGAGTAAATATTGTGCAAGGTGCTAGGGTAGCAAAAGCATAAATGAAATAACTGACTTTGCCTCCAAGAAGTTTATATTTTACTGCAATGATCCAATCATGCAAATATGTACAAATATGTATGGGAGCAGTTAGGCAGTTCAGTGGGTAGAGTTCTGAGCCTGGAGACAGAAAGATGAGTTAAAATTCAGCTTCAGACACTTACTAGCTGTGTGAACCTGAACATGTCACTTAACCTGTTTGCCTTAATCCACCTGAGGAGCATATAGCAAACCATTCTAATAACTTTGGTGAGAAAACTCTATGGACTACATTAGAGTGCTAGTGTCTACAGGATGATAAGGAACTAGACATGATTGAACAACAACAAAATGTACAGAACAAAATGTGTGTATATATATGTATATATATACATAAACTCACATATAATATATATTGTGTACTTTTCTAAATGTGTGTATAGAATTTGAGGAGATAGAAGAACATACAACTAGAAGTAAGGTAAATGGAATGAGAAAGAGAATAAGCATTATTAGATCCCTATTATGTTCTAGGCACATTACAAATACTATCTCATAACATCCATTATTCTCATAACAACTTTGTGATGTAGGTACTATTTTAATCTCCATTTTTCCATTGAAGAAACTGAGGAAGACAGAGGGTAAATGACTTGTCCAGGGTCATACAGCTAATAAGTGTCTGGGATTAGATGACTCCAGGTTATCTTGACTGCAGGTCAAGCATTCTATCTTCTGTGTCACTTGACTGCCCTTAGAAAGGACCTCCCCTTTTCTACATGACTTGATCCTTAAAGGAAACTGAGGATTCCAAAAGGCAGGAGTGAAGAGGAATAGTCCAATTCCATCCAAACTTTTTCTTTTCAAAAATTATATTTTTTCTTTGAATCAATTTTTCCACCTAATCACTTTTCAAATCAATCAACCATAACCATTTAGAAGTGGAGGTAGGGATGGGGATCAGACTCATTTTCTCATATTCATTGGCTAATTACATCTCCCTAGGAAAAATTATTTAAGGTTTAGATTTGGACTCATTGTCTAAGATCTTTCCAAAATAAAAGAGTAGCAAGGTATTCAATGTACAATATGAATCAGAGAAAAGATAGGTTTTGATTTCCTATGTTCAAAGGAAATCCTAAGACAAAAAATACAAAAGCATACATTGGCAAGACTTCAGTAATCAACATCATTTATAGCTACAATTGCAATCTGCCAACAGACTGAATAATAAATATCTATACAAGAAGCAGTTTTCGAGGAAACTGAATGAACAGGTATTCCACATTTCACCTCAATTTTACATTGTCCAAATTACTCCTAATCCATATCCATTGCCAAGCTACGCTGAGGTTTGGACTCATCTTTTTTATGATGGGCATTTTCTCCCATGGAAAAACACTTCCCTTGTCACCTGTCAAACTCGAGATTTATGAATTTTTTGAACATGATTACCTACCTGGTAAGACATTTGGGACCATTATTCATTCACATAAAATCTGGAAAAAAGAGAAGTAGCCCAGGATCAGGCTTATCAAGGCACTTATAGGAGTTAGCTTTCATGTGTTTATGAACACATGGTGGCTAGGTGTGGAGATAGGAAAGTCCAAAATAGAGTTCAACAACTCCATTTGCAGTCAGAAAGAGAAGACGAGAAATTTAGGGCAGAAATTCCTTTCTAACTTAGTCTTTCCTACTATCTCATTGGCTCTTCCTGTTTAGTGGTCAATAAGGGAATGCTTTATCATTTCAAAGCACCGAATCCCCTCATTGTTAAATCATCCACGTATGGTTAATGAAAACTAAAAAGGGCAGCTTTGGACATACCCTGTTCAACCTTTGGCTATATTTGTTATTTGAGGCTCTTCACACTCTGACTGTGAGCTATTTTCCAGACAGAATTTATATTCATTTCCTTCACAAACTCTGCATTCCTGACAAAATATCTTAATTGTCCCCAGGATGTGCCATTTTATCTCTTGCCTCCAGACCTTTCAATAGATTGCTTCTGTATTTGGAATATTGTCCTTTCATAGTTCTTCCTGAAATCCCTACTTCTTCCAAGGCTCATCTGAAGTACCACTTCTTATATGAGACCTTTTTCTGATTCCCTCCCCACTATCTGCTATTATGCTCTCCCCTTCCCCTCCCGAGATTACTTTGTGTTTACCTGTATTTACATATTCTAGGTCTTCCAAGTATAGTAGGTGGCTCTTCTAGGGAAGGATATTTTTCACACGTATTTATATTCTCAATTCTTAACCTCATCCTTGCCCCTGTTAGGTTTAATACATGCTTGTTGAATTGGATTTGATTGAATGGATGCTTTTTTTCAAGCACATCCTTACCTTGGTCTCTTAAGGACAAAGTTGTCATTACCTTCATTATTTCTCTAGTACACTCTTCTTAAACACACTACTGGGAGGTATAGACAAGAGTGCCGGAGGCATTAATAAGAGCATGAAGTTCAGAAGGAAGGAGATTAATAGTCCTAAACAACGGGAAGAAATTCACAAAGGCAGATTTAGGTTTAATATAATAATTATGACAATTAATGTTGCTCAACAATGAAATGAACTGTCTTGTGCAGTAGTGAGTTCTCTACCACTGGAGTTGTTTAGCAGAGGATGGATAACCATTTTTGTTCTATTCTATGTAGAAGTCTTAACAACTGAACAGAAAATTGCATTTGATGGCCGTCAAAGTTACTTCAGACTCTGAAATTCTACCAAGTAGATAGAATGAAGGGCTTAGATCTACCAGCATTTTGTGATGAAGCATTGCAGTAGAATGTACATTCAAGTTATAAAAATAATGACAGCAAACCAATGCAAACATCTTACATTAAAAATGTGCATTTATGGTTACAAAGCATTTTCATATTAAAAAAAAAACTTGAAGTGATAAATGTTTACTCTTTACAAACTAGGTTGTTAGTAAATTAAAATTGTTAATGGGCTTAGATCCAGTGCTGAGCAAAGCTTGATTCAGGATTTTGAAAGCAATACATTTAATTTTAAAGCTTTTTTTAAAAACTGAGTTGAACAACATTGAGTTAAAAATACCTATTAAGTTAATTAAAAACAAACCTTATGTTAATTTAAAAGTCGCTGTGATTGAATATTGTTGTTTTTTAAGTGATTTTTTGTTAACATAACTAATTTTTTATCTTTTGGTTTTAACTCAAAAATTGTTTTTTAATTAGCTCAAAATTCATTTCAAACTTCTCTCTGCCTTGGAGGAACATGCCATCTACTAATTTGCAAATGAATTGTAATCTTCAAATGATCTTCAGTGAATGTGATGGATTATATGCTAGTCTTGAAGAGAGAAAAACATAGGTTAAGATTTTGCTTCTGATACTGCTTAATGGGAAAATCACCATCTCTTTGAGTTTCATTTTCCTCATCTATAAAATGGGAATAATACGGGGAGTATAAATCTCACAGAACTGTTATGAGACTCAAGCATAAAAATGTTCATAAAATATCTAGCATGTTTTAAGGTGCTACATTTATTCCCTCCCAAAATTGGCGTGTACATTTGTATTCATTGTATATATATATGTGTGCATGTATATGTATATACATATATATGAATACATAAGCATATATAATTATTATTAGTAACACTAGTAGCTAACATTTATATAGTGTCTTTTATGTGTCAGACACTATGCTAAATGTTTTATAAATGTTATTTTGTTTTATCCTCACAACAACATGAGCTAAAAATGGATTTTTACATTCTTAGATACAAGAAAATATTTTAAAATCTTTAAGTTTTACTTGCCTTACATAGACCTCATGAAACAGGTAGAGGGCTAAGCAGTTTGTAGTTTGCTAACCCTTGAATTATCAGTCTGTTGTAACAGTAAAGGTGAGGTTTATGCAAGGAATGGAAGTTGCAGGAATGGAAAAGAGATGAGAGATAGGAAAGTTAAAAACTGAACAGATGTTCAATTATCAGATGAGTCGAGGATAACAAACTCTGGACCTGGATGAATAGGAAGATGGTGGAGCTTTCAAGGGTAAAAAGGAAGCTGAGATGGGAAGGTGTAAGAGGGAAAGAAAATATAGGTCCTTGAGCTACTCTGGGGGATTTATTTTGCCATATCTAAGAAGCAGTTGGTGAGTGGAATTGTAGCTCAAGTGGGGGGATAGGAGTTATTTGTGTCACCTTTTACAGAGAGAAAACTGAGGCAAACAGTAGTTAAGTCTAGTCTTGGATCACATATATCTGAGACTGGTTTTGAATTCAGGGATTCCTGATTCCAGATTCCCATGCTCTAACTACTACACCACCTAGGCTATTACTATTTAAACACAACAGTGGCTCACTTTTATCTTTGTTTCCAAAGCACTGAGTCCAGTGCCTGGTACATAATAATAGATTAATAGTGTTTAGTAATTGGTTGATCAACTGATTGTCCAGTATCTCATGTATGAGGCACAAATTAACCCTGAGGCTTATGATTCTAGAACTTTTTCATAAAGTTTCTAAGTTACTTTGATCCATTGATCTCCAGAAGAGGAGCAAGCAGAAAGTTAACGTCTAAGTCAAATCAAATCGTCAGAAATATCTTAAACACCTACTATGTGTCAGTTATTGTGCTAACCACTGGGCTTACAAAAAATGGCAAAAAAAAAATCCATCCCTGCCCTACAGGAGCTCAGAGTCCAATGGGAAAGACATGCAAACAATTATGGCAAGCAGGATATAGCTATAATAGAGTTTGATGACAAAATGCAAAATAAATATTAATAATGATGATTATGCATGGTACAAAGGATAGAGAGCCAGTCTCAGAGTCAAGAAGATCTGGGCTAAGTCCTACCTCTGACACATAGTGGCTGTGTGATATTGGGCAAGTCTCTTCACCTCTCTCTGTCTCAGGAAGCCTCTAAAAGAGTAAGTCACAGAAAAAGTGTTAACCTACATTAACGAAAGGTGTTTTCTCCAATACCATTGGAATCACCAGGCCAGCCTCTATCCTCATATAACTTCTGTTATAGTCCTCCTATTGGACTGCAT
This sequence comes from Myrmecobius fasciatus, assembly GCA_023553655.1. NCBI lineage: Eukaryota > Metazoa > Chordata > Mammalia > Dasyuromorphia > Myrmecobiidae > Myrmecobius > Myrmecobius fasciatus. The sequence goes on from JAJPUD010006485.1 coordinate 11,349, forward strand.
CTTGACTTGGTGGTGATGCCCTGGATTTTCAAAGAAGAAACTTGTTAAGCAAAATTTGTCTCTTGAACAAATCACATAGGTTCTTTAAACTTCAGATTCCTAATTTGCATAATGAACACTTTGAACTAGATGAACTTTCTTCTAGATGAAGTCTCTTCTAGGTCAAGATCTATAATCCCAACAAAAAGCAAGTTCAGAAAATTTTTTGAGTTGAATTTGATTTTTTTTCAATCTCATAAATTTATTTATTTTTAATACACACTGCTTTATGAATCATGTTGGGAGAGAAAAATCAGACCAAAAGGGAAAAACCAGGGGAGAGATTTTTTAAAAAGAGAAAAAAGAAGTAAACATGATATGTATTGATTTACATTCAGTTTCCCGAGTTCTTTTTCTGGATGCAGATGGCATTTTCTGTCCAAAGTCTATTGGGATTGCTTTGCATCACTGAACCACTGAGAAGAACTAAGTCTTTCATAGTTGATCATCACACATTCTTGGTATTATTGTGTACAATGTATTCCTAGTTCTGCTTCTTTTGCTCATCATCAGTTCGTGTAAAACTTTACAGGTCTTTCTAAAATCAGTTTGTTCATCATTTTTTATAGAACAATAATATTCCATCACCTTCATATACCACAACTTGTTCAGTCGTTCCTCAATTGATGGGCATCTATTCATTTTCCAATTTTTTGGTACTACAAAAAGAGCTTCTACAGATATTTTTGCACATGTGGGTCCCTTCTCTTTTATAATTTCCTTGGCATATAGATCCAGTAATGGCACTGCCGAGTCAAAGGGCATGCACAGTTTTATACTCCTTTGGGCATTGTTGCAAATTGCTATTCAGAATGGTTGGATCATTTCACAACTCCACTAATAATGCATCAGTGTCTCAGCTTTCCCACATGCCCTCCAATATTTATCATTATTTTTTCCTGTCATCTTAGCCAATATGAAAAGTGTGAGGTGGTACCTCAGAGTTGTTTTAATTTGTATTTCTGTAACCAAAAGTGATTTAGAACATTTTTTCACATAACTATAAATGGGTTTAATTTCATCATCTGAAAATTACCTGTTCATATCCTTTGACCATTTGTCAACTGGGAAGTGACTTATATTCTTATATTTGAGTCAATCTCTATATATTTTAGAAATGACACCTGTATCAGAAATTTTCCCCAGCTTTGTACTTCCTTTCTTATTTTGTTTTATCTTGCTGATTTTATTTGTGTGAAAAATTTTAATTTATTGTAATCAAAGTTATTCTTTTTTACTTTTATAATATTCTCTAATTCTTCTTTGGTTATAAATTCCTCATTTTTCCAAAATTCTGATAGGTAAATTATCCCTTGTTTTCCTAATTTGTTTATGGTATCATACTCTATGATTAAATTATGTACCCATTTTGGTATAGAGTGTGAGAGGTAAGTCTATGGCAAATTTCTGACATTTTATTTTCCAGTTTTGCCAGCAATTTTTGCCAAATAGTGAATTCTTATTCCAGAAGCTGGAGTTTGGAGGTTTATCAAATACTAGACTCCTGTGGGCTTTGATTATTGGGTCATATGCAACTAATCTAATTCCACTGATCCGGCACTCTATTCCTTAGTCAGTACCAAATGACTTAGATGAATGCTGCTTTATAATATGATTTTAGATCTAATAATGCTAAGCCACCATCATTTGCATTTTTTTCATTAATTCCTTTTTTGATCTTCTTGACATTTTGGTCTTCCAGATGAATTTTGTTATTTTTTTCTAGTTCTACAAAATAATTTTTTGGCAATTTAGTTGATATGGCTCTGAACAAGCAGATCAATTTATGCAAAATTGTCATTTTTATTATATTATCTTGGCCTACCCATGCGCAATTGATATTTTTTGAATTGTTTAGATCTGACTTTATTTGTGTGAAAAGTGTTTTATAATTGTGTTCATATAGTTCTTGGGTTTATCTTGGCAAGTAGACCCCCAAATATTTTATTTTGTTTATAGTTATTTTAAATAGGATTTCTCTTTATATCTTTTGCTGATGGGATTTGTCAGTAATATACAGAAATTCTGGATGATTTGTGGGGATTTATTTTATATCATGCAACTTTTCTAAGGCTGTTTTGGGATAATTTTCTAGCATTCTCTATCATCATATCATCTGCAAAGAATGAGAGCTTTATTTCCTAATGACCTATTCTAATTCCCTTAATTTCTTTTTCTTTTCTTATTGCTAAAGCCAACATTTCTAGTACAATGTTGAATAATAGTGGTGATAATGGGCGTCCTTGTTTCACCCCTGATCTTATTGGTAATGCATCCAGCTTCTCTCCATTACACATAATAATGTTTGTTGTTGGTTTTAGATACATACTGCTTATTATTTTAAGGAAAGCTCCCTTTATCCCTATGCTCTGTAATCTTTTTAATAGTCCTGTATTTTGGCAAAAGCTTTTTCTGCATCAATTGAGATTATCATATGATTTGCGTTGGTTTTGTTATTGATGTGGCCAATTATGGTAATAGTTTTTCTGATATTGAACTAGGCATGCATTCCTGATATAAATCTCACATAGTCATTGTGTATTATACTGCTGATAAGTTACTGTAATCTCTTTGCTAATATTTTATTTAAAATTTTTGCTTCAATATTCATTAGAGAGATTCTCCTGTAATTTTCCTTCTCTGTTTTGGCTCTTCCTGGTCTAAATATCAGTACCATATTTGTGTCATAGAAGGAATTTGGCAGGACTCCTTCTTTACTTATTTTTCCAAATAGTTTACATAGTACTGGAATTAATTGTTCTTTAAATGTATTCACTTGTGAATCCATTTGGCCTTGGAAATTTTTTCTTAGGGAGTTTATTAAGGGCTTTTTCAATTTCTTTTTTCTGAAATGGGATTATTTAAGTAATTTATTTCTTCTTCTGTTAATCTGGGTGATTTATATCTCTGTAAATATTTATCCATTTTGATTGTCAGATTTGCTGCCATACAGTTGGGCAAAATAGCTCCTAATTATTACTTTAATTTCTTTGTCATTGGTGGCAACTTCACCCTTTTTATTTTTGATGCTAATGATTTGGGTTTTTTCTTTCCTTTTTTCTAATCAAATTAACCAAAGGTTCATCTATTTTATTGGAGGGGGGTTTCTATAAAATCAACTTTTAGTTTTATTTGTTATTTCAATACTTTTCTTAGCTTCAATTTGATTAATCTCTCCTTTGAGTTTCAGAATTTCTAATTTGGTATTTAGTTGAGGGGGGGTTAATTTGTTCTTTTTCTAGCATTTTTAGTTGCATGCCCCATTCATTGATCTCTTTCTCTATGTTATTCATGTAGCTATTTAGAAATACAACATTTCCTCTAAGAGCTGCTTTGGCTACATTCCATAGGTTTTGGTATGTTGTCTCATTATTGTCATTCTCTTGGACAAAATTATGCATTATTTTTGTGATTTGTTGTTTGACCCACTCTTTTTTTAGAATTAGATTATTTAATTTCCAATTGGTTTTCAGTCTCTTTCCCTGCCCCTTTATTGATTATAATTTTTGTTGCATTGTGATCTGAAAAGGAAGCACTTACTTTTTCCGCCTTTCTGCATTTGATTGGGATGTTTTCATGTACTAATATATGGTCAATTTTTGTGTAGGTGCCATGTGCTATCAAGAAGAAGATATATTTCTTTCTGTCCTTATTCAATTTTCTCCAGAGGTCTATCATATCTAGGTTTTCTAGGATCCTATTAACCTCCCTAGTTTCTTGTTTATTTTGTGGTTAGATTTGTCTGATTCTCAGAGGGGAAGATTAAGGTCTCCCATTAGCATAGTTTTATCTATTTCTTCCTGTAACTGGCTTAAACTCTTCTCTAGGAATTTGTATGCTCTACCACTTGGTATCATTAAGACCCTCAGTTTTGGCTTGTAGAAGAGCAGATCGGGGGGCAGCTTCCAGTCCATGCTCAGAAGGTAAACTCTGGGAAACCAGAACAGAACAGGCAAAGCTGCCCCCTACAAACCCAAGGGCATCCTGTGCTCAAAGCCAAGGCTCAGAACTGCACAGGAAGCTTGGGATAGTATCACTTCTACACCTGGGGCAGAGCTCAACCATAAATGTTTAAAAAAAGAGGAAATAACAAAAGAAAAAGAAAGAAAACGAGCAAGAAATAAAAAAGAACCTTGACCACAGAAAGCTACTAGAGTAACAGGGCAAACCAAAACATCAATTCAGATGAGTCCACAGAAGAAATCTCAGAGTCTCAAGCACAAAGAGGCTTCTTGAAAGTGCTCAGAGAGACTAAAGGCAAATAAGAGAGGTAGAAGAAAAAATTAGAAAATAAATAAGAGTTATGCAAGAGAGAGTTAATAGCTTGGAAAAGGAAGGAAAAAATAGTTTGAAGAAAATAACTCCTTAAAAAGTAGAATTAACCAAAAGGAAAAAGAGATAACAAAAACTAACTGAAAAAATCACACATTAAAAAGTAGAACAGCACAAATGGAAATTAATGACTTAGTAAGATAGCAATAATCAGTCAAACAAACTAAAAAGAATGAAAAAATGGAAGAAAATGTGAAATAACTCATTAGAAAAACAGCTGACCTAGAAAATAGATCTAAGAGAGACAATTTAAAAATTATTGGCCTACCTAAGAGCCATGACCAAAAAAAAGAGTCTGGATAGTATTCTTCAAGAGATCATTAAGGAAAACTGACCCAATATTCTAGAAACAGAGAAAGAAATAGTCATTGAAAGAATCCATTGATCACATTCAGAAAGAGGTCCCATAAAGAAAACTCCAAGGAACATTGTTGTGAAACTCCAGAACTAGTCTCAAGGAAGAAATATTGCAAGTTGCCAAACAAAAACAATTCAAATATCAAGGAGCAACAGTCAAGATTTCCCAGGATCTGGCAACTACAATAAATGAACAGAGAGCCTGGAATACCATATTCCAGAAGGCAAAGGAACTAGGGTTACAACCAAGAATTAGTTACCTAGCAAGACAGCATCATCTTTCAGAGGAAAAGATGGAGCTTCAATGAAGTGAGAAACTTTCAATTATTTCTATTGAAAAAGACAGAACCAAACAAAAAAGTTAATCTACAAACACAGGACTCAAGAGAAGCATAGGAATTTAAACAAGGGGGAAATATATATTATCTAAAAGTTAAACTACTTACATCCCTAGATAGGACAAAAGATTATCTGTAACTCTTGAGAACTGTATTTCACTGGGGCAGACAGAGGGGAACTTCACATGGACTAAGAGTGTGGTAGTGAATTAATTCTGATGTGATGACATCAAAGAAAAAGATATCAAAAGGGTGGGAAAATTTCTGTACTGGAAAAAGAGGAAAGGGATGGTATAATGGGATAATTAGTTCAAAATGAAGAGGCACAAAAGATCTATTACAATTTAGGGAAAGAAGAGAGGAAGATGAGCAATGTCTGAAGCTTGATCTCATCAGTTTTGGCTGTAAGAGAAAATAATCATTCAGTTGAGTATAGAAATTTATCTCACTCTATAAAGAAGTAGGAGGAGAAAGAAGAAAGAAAAGGGAGAGGCAGAATATAAGGGAAAGCAGAAATACTAGGGAAAAAGGTAAGAGAAGGGGGAAGAAGTAATAGAAGATAAGGTAGTGGGTGGGGTGGGTAAAAAAAAAAACAAGACTAAGGACAGGGTGGAAAGAGAGAGCAAAAGTATATACAAAGGAGAAAGTAGGATGAAGGAAAATACAGAGGTGGTAATCATAACTGTGAATGTGAATGGATTGAACTCTCCCATAAAATGAAAGCAAATAACAGAGTGAATTAAAAAAGACTCCTACAATAAATTGTTTACAAGAAACATATTTGACACAAAGAAACACATAGAGAATAAAGGTATAAGCCTAGAATAGAATTTATTATGCTTCAGCTGAAGTAAAAAAAAAAGTAAGGGTAACAATCCTGATGTCAGATAAAGCAAAAAAATAGATGTTATTAAAAGAGATAAACAAGGAAAGTACATCTTAATAAAAGGTGCCATAAACAATAAAGTAGTAATGATTCTTAATCGCTGATTTGCTGTGATGAAGATCTTTTTACTGGCTTTCCCAGAGTCTATCCAAGTTGGCTGAATACTCTTTTAACCCCAGTGAGACTGACCTCTCTTGAAATTTTTTCATTCTATCTTGAGCTGCAGAGTTTCATTCCATCAGACTCTGTCAAGAGGCTTATTTTCATGTGGTTTTTGAGGGAAATTGGGACAGCTTGAGCAGCTTTCTGGCTTTACTCTGCCATCTTGACTCCACCCCCGGAAGTGAGTTAAATTTAATTTTTAGTTGAGTTTAAAAAATGGTCATGACAACTGCCTGAGCAGGTCTTTTTGTGTGTTGGCTAGATGTTACTATGGGGCTTACTGACAAAAAATTCAAAACTGTGATTAGTCCTGGGCATGTTTGGCAGATTCACAAAAGAGCAATAACACTCCCTTTGAGGAAATTGTTGGCAATCTCATGAAAGAGCAATAACCCTCCCTTTGAGAAAGAAGGAGCTGCAACAAATGACAGGTTCAGAATATGACTTCTTCAACTCAGAGAAGAAATTGAACAGCTGCTTTGGAAGCAGAGTGATCTAGCAATGAGTCACAATTGCCAGGAGATTGCATTTGCAAAGTGTCCAAGTGAAATGGGAGAAGTGTGAAGTGTTTGGGAAGTGGTCTTTCCCCCAGTGGAATTGGAATGTATGAGACTATATCTCTTTTTATGTATTTGTGGTTAGAAATTTTAATTTTTTTGAAAGGGGTGGACAGAAAGTATGATGTATGAGAAAAAAATGGATTCAGAGTCAAAAAACCTGAGTTTTGATTCTACTAGGGCAAGTCTCTGTTTCTATTACCTCATATGTAAAACAAGAGGACTTGAGCTAGATGACCTCTCAGGTCCCTAAATCTATAACTAAATGATCTGTAAACAAAAGCAAGCAGAACTAGTCATAGCTTCTAAAAGACTCAGAGAGAGTTAGGTAAAAAGTCATAAATAGTTTCATCATTTATAAAAATGGAAAAGTAGGATTAATATCCAAGGATCTTTTCAATTCTAAATTTAAAATTCTGTTCTTTTTTTCCCCATATGGACCGCCTGACATTCCTGAGGAAATAATGAATTTTCTAAAAACTGACCTCTAGTGATACTCCATGTTTCAAGAGAAGAGAGGTAGGTACATTTTTCTCACCCATGCTCCAAACCCTGCTATATATGATACCATTAAAATATTTGAGAACAATTATTACCTACCCCATAAATTTCTTCTCTAAGCTAAACATCCTCAGTTCCTTCAAGGGTCCTTTTTCTGTACAAAATTTTGGTAATTTTTTTCTCTATAGCTATTATTTCATTTGATTTTCACAGAAAGCCCCATGCAACAATTAAGATAGGCATTATTGGCTCCGTTTTATAAATAAGGAAATCAAAGCTCAGGGGGCATACAAAAGTAAGCAAGAGAGTCGATGTTTGAATCCAGGTTTTCCAACATCAATACCAGGACTTTTTCCTTATATCACAATGCTAAGGTTCCCTCCTGTTAACTTCTTTTTCCTTGATGCTCTTTGTAACCAGAAAATATAAGGATACAAATGCTGAGGAGTCAGGGAACATAGTGGGGTTTGGGATGGAGGCACACAGTAAGATCTTTACCCCTGATTTAGGCGTGGTATCTGATTGGAAGGCATACCATTGGGTCACAGTTTTCATGAATTCCCTCCTCCCCCCTTATTTCACTCTTTCAGTGAGCCCAGGCTGTTCCACGGAGTACAGCTGGTTACCACAGAAACCCAACAAGGTAATCTGGCTCTGCTTCTCCTTTGCTACTGCACCATCAATCACCCACCTCCTCCTGGTTCACTGTGCTTGAAAATGAAGTTTTTTCTCATAAAAAAAGCTGATCTAAGGAGTTGGAAGGAAAAGGAAAACACAGATTCCCTACCAGATCAAACTGTCTTCTTTTAGTGTATGTTCTCAGTGCCAAGAAACCATCCCTTCCTTCATCCCCAAAGGCCCATAAATGCATCACCTGGCTGGACTTCAGCAGAATGGTGAGATTGATGAAATTTCTCCTTGGCGTCTTTCATCTTCCTACCTCCCTGTCCTTGCCCCAAATCCCTGTCCTGTGCCCAAGTCCTTGTAGAATATGATATCCATTTTGAATTTTAGAGGTGTGAGGAAATTGAGAAACTGAGGTGTGAGAAGTTAAATGATTTGGACAAGTTCATTGGGCTGCACCTACAAGGTATCCTATCTTGGAGAGAGACACTCCCTTTAGGTACAGGGAGTGAGCTCCACCAGTGAAACACAGAATCTCAGCTCTCAAATTGGAATTTTTGCGTGCTCTATTACCAAATTCTGGAAAAATGTAGCATTCAGCTCTAACTCAACACAACTCAACTAGAGGCAACTAGGAGAGACAGTAGATAAAGCACCAGACCTAGAGTCAGGAACACCTGAATTCAAATCTGGGCAAGTCACTTAACCTCTATTTGTCTCAGTCTCTTTATCTGTAAAATGGGGATAATAATAGGATGTACCTTCCAGGGTTGTCATGAAAATAAAATGAGATAGTATTAAGTTGTAAATAATTATTGCAAAGCACATAGCCCAATATTTGGCACATAGTAAGCACAATATAAATGTTAGTTTTTATTTTTATTTATCAACTACCTACTATGTATCAAGAATATGGTAAGTATATTCAGATGACACCTGTATGCCCTGATATTCTTTGGATCATAACTCATAGATTCAGAACCAGAAAGAATGGTTTAGTCCAACCCATTCATTTTACAGATGAAGCGACTGAGTCCCAAATAGTGCAGTAACTTAACCACAGTCACACAGGTTAAAGAAGATAAGGGCTGACCCTTGATCTTAGATCCCCTGATTCTAATAGACAACTCTTTTCCAGGGTATCACACTGCTTCTCTGAACTTTTGACATCCCTTTCCTCCAAGGTATTCACAAAAAAGGAAAATGGCTGAGGAGCCCCAGACCACTATCACCTTATCATTCATTTTCTATCATTCCTCAGTGTGTTTTATCTTTACTTCTGAATGTTCTCATGTGCTGCAGTGTTTGTCCCAAAGGTGAGGCTTTTTTGAGGATTCTCAGCACTGACCTTGCCAAAGGGCTTTAGCATAGATCAGAGGAAATGTCAAGATTGATATCTGATGGGAGCCCTAATTCTCTGCAATAGCACCAGGAACATTTGCATTTTATTATGCAAATAACTTTCATGAATAAAGAAAAATATATATAGTTATGTACTTAAATCCAGATAGTTCCAAGTAAGGAAAATTCTTTTTCTTTTATTATATACTTCTCTCTCTCTCTTGCTCCCTCTTTTTCTCACTGTCTCTCTCTCTCTCTCTCTCTCTTTTGCTCTTTCTGTCTCTCGCTCTGTCTCTCTGTTTCTCTCTCCTTTTCTGTGTGTGTGTGTGTGCAGGGGTGAGGTTGAAGAGAGACTTCTAAATATCTTCAAATTGTATGATATAGGTGACTCACTGCTCTGTGTGGCCATCAGACCAACCAAGCTCACAGATATCATTGCACATGTCATTTTGGAGTCTTTTTGATACCCCTTCTCCTCTTCCTGTCTGACTTTTCTGAAGGTTCTAGATAACCCATTTTCAGGGTGACTAATCAGATGTTTGGAAGATGTGTGCATCCCTTGTGGTCCAGCATCACTGCACACTGGAGCAGAGCTGCCTTACAACTGGAGAATTTGAAAAAGAACATTCTTTTTCATTTTGACTTCTCTCAGGTATATATATAACCATGGAAAAAACTAGATAAGTAGTCAGAGGACCCAGGTTTGAATTCTAGCTCTTTTATTCACTACCTAAGTGCACTTGAGCACATCATCTCCCCAGTAGGTCTCAGTTTCCTCATCTGAAACATGGGGAGACATAGGTGACCTCTAGACCTCTTTCCAATTATAAGTCCTATGATCCTACACAGAAATAGGAAAATTACAATATCTTTTTTTAAATCATTTCTATTGAAAGTGTTACTAAAAACAGTTTTGTGCAACCTTATTTGTTTTTAATAACAAGGTCCTCAGTGCATAGCAAAGTCTCAGGTGCCCTTTAAGAAGACTAAAGGATTTCTAAGGACCCTTCCAGTGAATCTGCTAGTGAGTTATAGAAAATGAGAATTAAATGAGACCTCGGAGATCACTGAGACCAAGCTTGCCATTTTGTGGAGAGTTGGGGAGAGAACCCAGAAAGGTCATGCAATGAGACAGTGATAGAGCTACACTTGGCAACCATGTCTCCATAGCTTCCTAGGAATGGTTCCAGTCCCTATGTTGAACTGCCTAGGACTTCGGGAAGTTTTTTGGGTTAGTTTTTTTGATTATAGAAGTTCTTGAAGACTCTCTACTAAAGCATACAGGATTGGGAGCTATAGTCTTCAATTATGTGAGGAATACCTGGATCATCAAGGATCACAGTTTAATCTTTCTATTCTAGCACCAGCTCATGTCAACTTTTCACATAGAATCACAGGTCCCACTTTCAATTTAACCCCCAATTGTTCCTCTGGGTCTTGCCCTGTGGCCATCTCATAAGGATCATTCAGATGACCAGAATTCATTTGCTTTACCGTTTAGAGTAGAAATATGGCACTGGAGTAAGCAAGAATTATCAAAGTATTGCTATATATACCAGAAAGAATAAAATTTTATTGTTTCCATTGCAAAATTTCCCTGTACTTGTCTCCTTGTTTCTAATGAGAAAACAAGAGCCTTTGGGGCAGAGATTGACTTTCATTTATCTTTGTATCTTTTACAGTTCCCCAGATAGAAATTCAGTTTGTGATTTCATCAGTGTGGGTTCTCCTTTCCTGATCAATATCACTATTTATCTAAGCATTTGTAGATTATTTTCAAGAACTGATGAGACTGAGCAAATCATGACTGGGTTCCCATCCTTCTGATGATACATTTAGCTAGGCTGGTCTTTCAACATACAGTTTGAAGACTGTTAGACATGGAATCAAAAGGATGAATTCAAATTGATCATCTGACACTTTAATGGACAAGTGCTTTAACCAGTTCTAAATCCCACTTTCCTCATTTTAAAAATAGGAATAATACTTGTACCACCTTCCCCATAGGGTTGTTGTGAGGTTCAAATGACTGTGTATTTTCTAAAACATAAAGCATTGTAAGATGCTCATTAGGAAAAATGGGACAACTGTTTTTAAATTAGTTGGCTCTTCCAGAATTTTCTTTCCACCAGCTAATCTTTGAGAATATAAGATCACCCATAAGCCATGAGGAATCACCAGAGAAGAATATCAATGGAGGTGCAGTGGTCAAGGTTGAATATATATGTAGAGAGCCCACAGATGCATGAGAGTGCCATTGTTATTATTGATGAGCTATATATTATATTCAAAGAAGAAGAAGTAACATTTCTTCTGTTAAGAAGAGTCCTGAAAGAAGAATACAAGAATAGGAGATGGTTCCTTCAGAGAGCCAGTATGGCATAGTAGGAAGAGTTGACTTTGAAATTTAAAATGACTTCAAGTCCCATCTGATACTATGTGCTCCTGAGCAAGTCACTTAAATGCTCTAGGCAATTCTTTAAAGATGCAGAGAAGGTGACAAACTGGTCTCTAGCCAATGAAATCACAGATCTAGTCCCATCTTCAAGTCTAGAAAGAGGAGAAATCAAGCTTTTTTGTTGTAAGTTTTAATAAAAATATGATTTTTAAAAGACCTAAATGATGGGGTACATGTTTGACTAAATGGCCAATAATATTCCTTCCAACTCTGAAGATTCACGTTTGTGTGTATCTGTGTATGCTTGTGTGTTTCTTCATCAATAATTATAATATGACACAAATTAAAACTACATAAAAAAGAAACACAAGATGCTCTAAGAATTTAGAGGAGAGAGTCTTTATTTCTTGTTACGAGAAGTGGGGTCAATGTATTTTAGGACAATCTGGGAGTAGTAAGATCAAGAATAGATTGGAGAGTGGTGGAAGATGATGGAGGCAGGAAGAAAGTTTTAGAGTACAAAATGATAGTCAGGGAGAAATTTAATAAAACTTGGACTAAAGTAGTGAGCAGCGGAGAATGGAAATAAGAGGGTGGGCTTGGAAATGATGCATAGGATTCTAAGATTCTAGGACTCTCTGACTTCAGAATAGCATATAAAAGTCATTATTACTATTATTGATAGAACACAGTAATATGAAACTGTCTAAATTCCATTGAAATAAGGATTAAAATAATTTAAATTTTCTGAGAAACTGGGCTCCCCATCCCAAGTGTGAAAGAATAAACCAGAGAAAACCAGAGGGAAACAGAGACAGATTCACATCCAAAGTAGAAGCATCCAAAAAGGGACTGAAAAAGTTTCTGCCAGAATTACTCCAAGAAGGAAGTAGAGAGCAGAAGTAGGGACAGAGACTGCCAACACAATTAAAGGAGAAAAATGAGATCTGTTGGCTGGGTGTCTAATATCCTGAGGGGGCAGAAGAAAACAAAAGGCCAAATTTTTTTTTTTTTGTTGGAGAAAAGATAGAAACAACTGGCCATGGGGTTGGAGATTGAATCTGCGGAAAGATGAAGAGCAAAGGAGGTCAGAGGTTAGGGCTGCTGAGCTTTCAAAGTTCCTAATGCCAAGAAGTAGATGAAGAATTAGAGAAGGATAAGTGCAGGGCCGAATTCTTCAGAGGCCCTGAAAAGCTGCTCTCTCGAATATTTATTTCAAGGGGATGCACTTCATTACAATTGATGGATTTGCCCTTGAGTTTCCAATAGAAACAGAATGATCTTATGACATTTATTTTCAAGGTACCTGCAACTGAACATTTTGTAGCAGAAAGAAAATTAGATCAGGAAATTAGAAAGCAATGACCATTAGAATATACAGTGTAATGGAAAGAACAGTGAATTTGGAGTCAGAAGACCTTGGTTCTAGTCTCATCTTAAGCTAAATTATTTACTTCCTGGGTAATCTTGGAAAAAAATTCTCTTCCTTTGTGTCTTCTCTGTAAAATAAGAGGGCTAATTAAGATGATCTCAAAGGTCTACCATTCCATGATTTGACAGTACTAAAAAAGCAGGAGGCTTTGTTAATGAGAAGTTTTAAAAGAGAATGTTATAGGTCTGGTCACTTTATACATATTAACTTGCTAATTACAAAAAAAAAGTGGGATACCTTGTATACAGGAAAAAGGTTGCTATAAGATTAAGGAACTGGCTTCCAAGACCCCTTCTAGCTATGAACCAAAATGAATCTCTGATTCCTCTGTGCCATCATCCCAAATGGAAAATTTGCTATGGGCTGCTAGGGGTGTCATATTGCACAGAGAGCTGGGCCTGGATCAGGAAAAGATCTTCCTGAGTTCAAATCTGTCCTCCCATACTTAATAATTGTGTGATCCTGGGCAAGTCATTAACTCTGTTTGCCTCAGTAAAATAAGCTAAAGAAGGGCATCATGGATTCATTTAAAGCCAGTGGATTTGTTTTCAGGATAATATTTTTCAATACATAAAACAAAATACGTAGAATTACAAAAGAAACCAACTATACTGAAATAAAGATGTATTTTTTTTCCTATCCAAGTTCATAGACTAACTCCCTGGATCCTGTGGACTTCAGTTTAAGAAATGTTGGTTTAATTCTGAAGAACAATTTGTAATTATGCTCAAAGAGCTATCAAACTGTGCATACCCTTTGATCCTAGCACTGTCTCTACTGGGTCTGTATCCCAAAGAAATCATAAAAGAGGGAAAAGGACCTACATGTACAAAAATGTAACAGTTCTTTTTGAAATGGCAAAGAACTGGAGATTGAGTGGATGTCCATCAATTAGGGAATGGCTGAATAAGTTATGATATGTGAATGTTATGGAGTATTATTATTCTGTAAGAAACGACCAGTAGGATGATTTCAGAAAGGCCTGGAGAGACTTGCATGAACTGATGCTAAGTGAAGTGAGCAGAACCAAGAGAACAGCAACAAGATTGTGATGATCAACTGTGATGGACTTGATTCTTCTCAACAATGTGGTAATTCAAAGAATTTCAATAGACTTGGGATGGAGAATGTCATCTGCAATAGGAGAGAGAACTATGGAGACTGAAAATGGATCAAAGGATAGTATTTTTACTTTTTGTTTCTTTCTTTCTCATGATTTTTTCTCTTTAAGTCTGATTTTTCTTGCAGTACCTGACAAATATGGAAATAGGTTTAAAAGAATTGCACTTATTTAACCTTTTTCAGATTACTTGCTATCTTGGGGAGGAGGGCAAGAAGGAAGGGAGGGGGGAAATTTGGAGCACAAAGTCTTACAAAAACAGATGTTGAAAACTATCTTTACATTTATTTGGGGGAAAATCTTATTGAAAATTTAAAAAAAAAGAAATAAACATAAAAAATAAAGTAAATGATTTTCCAATTCTTAAAAAAGAAAAGTAATGCTGATTTAGAAAAAGGATTCTAAATGCTAAGGGACCTCCAGATAATTATATGTGAAACAAAAAAGGAATATTGAGCCTGGAAAAAGACTATGTTCAAATATTAGAAGAGTTACTGTCGAACAATACTAATGAATAGAACTAAGAAGAATGGAACAGAGGCAGATTAGATTTGATTTAAGGAAATCTTCCTAACCATTAGAGCTACCCCAAAGTAGAATGGGCTGCCTGGAGTTTCTCTTCATTAGAGATGTTCAAGGGATATCTAGATTACTTCTTGTTGAGATTTTTGGCCAGGTGCAAGTGAGTCTTAAATTACAGGATCATGATATTAAAGTATAATTGAGAACTGAAACTGGCTGATGAGAAGACAATCTATGACTATGTTCAAGGAGTTCTGCTGTTGTGGACTGCAGAGCATATCCAGTTATTGTTTTCAATCTGTGGAACATATGAAGATCTTTTGAGTGACTGCCAAAATTGAGAATGCTTACAAAAGCATTCATGCTCAGGGGTACCATTACTAGGCCTATATTCCAAAGAGATTAAAGAAAGAAGAAAATAATCTATATGTATCAAAATATTTGTAGCAGTTATTTTTGTAGTAGCAAAGAGCTGGAAACTAACTTGGAGAATAGATGGATAAATTTTGGCATATGAATATAATGGAATGTTATTATGCCATAAGTAATAAAGAAGAGGATGGCTTCAATAAAGCCTGAAAAGACTTCTATGAGTTGACCAGAGTAAAGTGAGCAGAACTAGGACAATTTATAAAATAATAACAATATAGTAAAAAAACACTTTGAAAGCCTTAAGAACTCTGTTCAGTGCAATGATCAACTGTGATTCCAGAAGTATACTGCCTACTTACTGAAAGAGAGATGATGTAATCAAAAGTCAGAATGAGACACCTTTTTTGGATCTGGTCAATGCAGGAATTTATTTTGCTTAAATCTAAATATTTATCACAACCATTTTATTTTGTTTCATTTTTCAATGGTGAGTGAGAGAGAAAAATCAGTTTTTGTTAATTGGGGGGGAGTAAAAATTTCATATTTAAAAATATCTCTAACCCAATGGTTCAGCTTTATTTTTTGCCTAGCTGAATATAAGGGGGGAGTGCTATCAACTTTGGATTGGGGAGAAAGGCCTCAATCCTTCATTCCCCACCTTAGCCATATGGTCATGTGGCCTTTTTGTTCTTTCTGTTCTTTTCTGTTCTGTTCTTTAGTAAAGGACTATTGGAGTAGATTGCAACCTTCTGAACTTTGAAAGGGCAAAGGAGCAAACTGCCAACATTTTAAGACCTAGGATACATGTGAGATTTTGTGAACCAAGGAGCCCAGTAAGGAACAAATTCCTAATGTCTACCTTGACCCAGGAGAATAGTGGATCAAAGGCTTCCAAAAAGGGAAATAGCTATCCATCTCTCCTTCCTACTCAATTTAGAAATGGCCTTTCTGGGATGAATACTATATAGAATATTTTCTTAAGTTTGAATCCACTGTGTCTCCAGCACCTGAAGTGATGTAGGGGAAAATTTGTTCCTAGATATTGAGGGAAAATTACATTTCTATTCTTATTATATCATCTCAGTAAATATCTTTTAAGAATCCAAATGGTATTAATTGGTTAAATAAAACTATGATAGTAATCATTGGCAATTGATACTGGAGATAATAAACTAGAATGGCAACTCAAGTCAATGGCATTAGAAAGATATATGAACCTCTCAGAGATATCTTAGTATCTTGAAGGGAGAAAATGTAGTTTAGCTTAGGCTCTGAGGATTTGACTTGCTAGTCTGACTAGGAGTTGAGATAAAAATTCATAGCTTATTAGGGCCACAATAGATTTAAACACAAGAGATATTAGAGACCACTTAAACCAAACTTCTCATCTTACAGATATGGAGACTGAGGATCAGAGAGGAAATGTCAGAAATTCTTAGAGCTTACTTCTGATTCTGAAATTCTGTGATTCTGTGAATAAGAAAGAAAGCCTTTCTTTACCTCATCTTCTTGAGCTGTTGTAGGTGGCATTGCTGACTAATTTCACAATCCTGATGTGATCTGATGTGGGAAGTGGCAAAACCTTCTGAACACATTCTGGAGAGAAGCAAAGAAATGCAGAATCAAGTCAGCATCAGCTTCCTTTCCATCCAACTCTAGGTTCCATTTTTACCTACAACAAATAATTACAACATGAAAACTGATGCCATCTAATCAGTCAGGATAGACAGTTCATATTGTTTAACCCAAAGGGAATGGGATTTGGTTTCAAAGATCAAGGCATTAATATGGTAGTGATATCCTCATATTGAGACTGAAATGGAGATGTGTTCCACAAATTAAGATAAATACTTGCAACCCTTTGCCTATTCTGATGTTTAATGAAGAACATCAACATTTCAAAGTAATTTCAGAGTCCGGAGGAGTTTGAATAATTCATCCTCTACCATCGGTTTCTGCAAAATGCCTCATTTCATCTTATGACTCATTTGAGGAGGGAAGGGAATAGGGAAATGTACCAAGAAGCATAAGGCAGAGCTAGCTGTAAATTGAGAGAAATATAGATATTACAAAGAGGAGAAAAGTAGGAACTGTTGAGGAAAACAATTGTATTTTGAAAAATACTTTTTGCCCACATTAGGACCTCTATACTCTGAATTGATGGGAAGTCATCAGGGACCTTTTATAGAATATGATCTTTGGGTTCTGATCTTTGGGGACTGAAAATCAGAGAATAATTGAATGTCAGAGCAGGAAGGAATTTAAGAGATCTTCTACTCTATTACTCTCATTTAGAGTGTTGAATAAAATGCAAACTCCTTGGCCTAGCATTTAAGGCCACAATCTTTTCAGTCTTATTAATTTTTATCAGTTATTAAACTTTTATTAATTTACTAATTTTTCTATCTTATTTTGTTATATTCTGAATCCAGTATTTCATAGTCTAACAAAATCAGATTCTTTTTAGTTCCCTGAGTTCATCTTCTTCTCTCTCTCCTCTACACCATTACTCATGCCATCTTCCATGCCTGAAATGGACTTTTCCTCTTCTCATCCAAATTTTGAAATCCTCCTACTTCAAAGCCCAGTTCAGATAAATACCATCTTCCATAAATACCTTCCTTGATTCTTAAAATTAATCAATCAATAAGCACTAATTAAGCCTCTATTATGTGCCTGAAGCACAATGAGAAGAGCTTCCTTGTTCCTTGAATTTTTCCTGCCTGTCTGGCCTCTCCTATGAACACCAATATAGTAGGATTAAAAAGAGTTGGACTAGATGTCACAATATGCAGATGTGAGATCCAGTTCAGCTACTAACTTGTTGTGTGACCCTTGGCAAGCCACTTAAAAAACCTCTATAATTAATAATTATAATTAATTATTTAATTATAATCTGTATAATTAATTATAAAATGAAGAGGTTGGATTAGGTGATCCCTAAAGTCTGGGGTTGTTGTTGTAATCAAAGCCCATAATCCAGTTCCTAATACATTATATATGCCTAATAAAGGTTTCTGTAATAGAATTAAATTGAGTTGTGTTTTTGGAATGCTTCCTTCTTCAGTTTCATTCAGAACATTTTTATTTTCCTTCTATACTCAGCTCTGGTGTCCCCTTCTCCTGGAAATCTTCCTTGATTCCCCAATCCTAAATGTTTGCTTTTCCTCCTCAAATTACATTGTATTTACTCATCTGTGTAACATCAATTTTCCAAGTAGACCATAAGTGCCCTGAAGGTAAACCCTGTTACCTTGTGCCTTTGTATCCTCAGGACCTAATGTACAGTGCTTTGCACAATAACAGACACTTAATAAATGTCTAAAACAATTGAAATCAGGCTCTAAAGGAAGGAGAATAGTTTTGAAGATGTTGAAATAATCCATGTGAGGGATTTTTTCAGTAACAAAAGGGAGTGTGAAATTTAGGGAAAAGATTCGAAAATTATTAGAGAAAAGAAATGAATATAACTTATTCCCTTATTGGATATGGAAATGGTGCAGTGGATAGAATACTAGACCTGGTCTCAGGAAGACCTAAGTTTAAATTCAATCTTAAACTCTTACTTGCTATGAGACCTTAGGCAAGTCACTTAACCTCTGCCTACTTCAGTTTCCTCATCTATAAAATGGATATGTAATAGCAAATAACTCCCAGGGTTATTATGGGGATAAAATAAATTAACATCTCTAAAGCACTTTGTAAACCTAAAAGCACTATATGAATGCTTGTTACTATTATTAGTTAGTGTGAAAGAAGAAATCATTTATTAACTTTTTTTTCCTAATATATGATTTTAAAAAATAATAACAGCTTTTTATTTTTCAAAATACCATGAAAAGATAATTTTCAATATTCACCCTTGCAAAATCTTGTGTTCCAAATTTTTCTCCTTCCTTTCCCCCCATTCTCCTCTCCTAGATAGCAAGTAACCCAATATAAGTTAAGCATGTGCAATTCTTCTGAACATATTTCCAAACTTATCATGCTGCACAAAAAAAAATCAGATCACAAAAAGGGAAAAGTGATTTTTAAAAAAGCACACAAACAGCAACAACCACCAAAAAAAGGTAAAAATGCTATGTTGTGATTCACATTCAATCTTCACAGTTCTCCCTCTGGATGCAGAAGGCTCTTTCCATCACAAGCCTAATGGAATTCCTTGCATTCTTTCATTGTTGAAAATAGGCAAGTCCATATGATTTTTTTCCTTTAAAAGATAGCCAATGTACCAGATGGGCAGCCTGATGTCACTGGTGCTCTCAAATTATAATAAAAGAACCAAATATCTTGGAAGCCTTTATGAGAAAACGTGGATAATGGTACAGAGTACAGGAAGGCATTGAGAGGACACTATTTGTCAGGGTAGAGGGAATCATAGCTCTATCCAAGTATTAAAGTGAAATATGAGAGACAGTGTGGTATAGAGATCAAAGAGTTGGCACTGAAGTCAAGAAGCTCTGGATACAAGTCTTGCCTCTCACACCTATTGACTTTTGATCCTGAGTCTCTCTGATTTTTTTCAGTTGATTTTGATTGATTCGATTTGAATCTCTCTAAGACTATAAGACTGCATTTTTAGCAATAGTTCCTTCCCAAAAGCCCTGTAATAAAATCACAAGAATGATTCAAAAATACTTAAAATGAACGAAGTATCATTTAAATGTGCTCTTCCGAATTAAGGTCTGACCTAGGGAGGACTCATTCCCAGTCGTCTACCCTCGTCATCATGCTGCTGATTTTCCACTTTAGTCATCAAACTGTAAGGAACTGCCTCCCACCCCAAGCTCTGTCACTTGCCCCTGTTCCAGTCCCAACCCTCATGATCTCATCCCTGGTTGTTACAATAATCCTTGACTGGTCTCCCTGCCTTAGTTTGCACTCCCTGCAATTCATTTATAGGGGATGCTGCTGGACTAATCCCTCAGCCCTCTCCATAAAAATGGTCATATACCTCTACTTTAAAAACGACAGTGACTCAGGTTAGTCATAGACTTGTAGAATTGGAAGGGACCTCAAAGATCAATTTCCATTTTATGGAAGAAGAAACTGAGCCAAAGGAGAGGAAATGACCACACAGTAAATTACTGGCAGGATTGGGGCCTTTTAATTCAGATCTCCTGACTCCTGGACAGTGTTCTTTTCCATTCAAATCATTTTCCCTACTTAAAAGCTATAGGGGCTTTAAAGCTGGTAAAGTTATGCTACTTTGGAAGGCTATCATATTCAGTAATCGACTCACTAACTTAGCTTAAATGCTTAATCCCTTTCCATTAATTGTCCTGTGTGTAGGAAACTGGAATTTCTCAGGGAGACTGGGAAAGAGAAAGGAAATTGGCATGGGAGAGATGAATCAGCTGTTCCACAATATTGTGTTTCTTAGTGATATGATGTTCCTGCCCGACAATTCCAGGATAAATTCCAGGAGCAGAACAGAGACCTATATACAACATTTGTAGATCGGACCAAGGCCTTTGATACTGTCAGTCTTGAGGGCTTATGGAAAATTATGCCAAAATCTGGTTGCCCAGAGAGGTTCATCAGTATTATACATTACTTTGGGGCAGCTGGGTGCTGCAGTGGATAGAGCACTATCCCTGAAGTCAGGAGGACCTGAGTTCAAATCTGGTCTCAGACACTTAACTTTCCCTAGCTGTGTGACCCTGGGCAAGTCACTTAACTCCAATTGCCCAGTTCTGAACAATGGACAATGCTCTAGCGCTTTCCCAGTCACCAATGGAGTGAAACAAGACTTTTTAGCATATTTTCAGTCATGTTATCAAATTCCTTCAGTGAGAACAAACATGGAGTCAAACTCAGCTATTGCACTGATGGTAAACCTTCAACTTGAAAAAGCTACAAGCCAACAGGCAGTGCTGATGCATGATTTTTTGTTTGCAGATGATTGTGCGCTCAGTGCAGCCTCTGAAGCTGAGATGCAACAAAGCATGGATCAGTTCTCTGCTGCTTGTGCTAGTTTGGGCCTAACTATTAACGCCAAGAAAACACAGGTCCTCCATCAGCCAGCAGCACACCATCCATGGGTGGAACCATCCGTGACAGTAAAAGGTGAAGTTCTGAGCGCTGTGGATGAGCTCACTTACCTTGGCAGTGTACTTTCCAGGGATGTCCACATTGATAATGAGATTGACACACACATTGCCAGAGCAAGCTCAGCGTCTGTAAGGCACTGAAGAAAAGTGAGGAAGAGGAGAGGTTCCATGCCAGGAAACTGCACTGCTTCCATGTGAATTGTCTTAGGAAGATTCCGAAGATCACCTGGAAAGATAAGACACCAGACACTGAGGTCCTTTCTCAAACTAATTGCCAAGCATTCCAGCTCTACTGCAGAGAGTGCAACTCCACTGGGCTGGCCACCTTGTTCTAATGCCAAGTGTGCACTTGCCAAAAATCACATTTAATGGAGAACTTACACAGGGCAAGACTCACAAGGTGGCCAGAAAAATGATACAAGGACACTGTCCAAGTATCTCTTAAGAACTTTAGAATCAATTGTATGATGTGGGAGACACTGGCCCAGGACCATCCAGCATGGTGTGCCCTCAATAGAGAGGATACTATGCTCTCTGAGCAAAGCAGAATTGATTTAACCCAAAGGAAATGTGAAATACACAAAATTAAAGAAGTCACGGACTATTTGTGTCTAACGTAGTGATGTCATTTTGGTCCTCTTCAAAAATAAAATACAAAAAGTAAATAAATAAAATAAATTACAACACACACATACCTGGAAGTCAAAGAGTGTTGTTTGGTCATTTTAATCATGTCCAACTCTTCATGATCCTCTTTGGGGTTTTCTTGTCAAAGATACAGGAGTAGTTTGCCATTTTATTTTCCAGCTCATTTTACAGATGAGGAAAACTGAGGCATTTATGGTTAAGTGACTTGTCCAGGATTACACAGCTAGTAAATGTCTGAGGCTGGATTGGAACTCACAAAGATGAATCTTCCTGATGTCAGACCTACCATTCTATCCACTGTGCACCAGCTGTCCTAAGTTAAGGAGTAGGAGAGCCCTAAAACCCCACTAAAAGTCAGAGTGCTCAGAGGAAAATGCATTGAATTAGAAGTCAGACTATTTGGACTCACATCCCAGTTTTGCTGCTTCCTACCTGTGAGACTTTGAAGAAATTACTATATCTCTGTTAATATCTACTTCCTCCTCAGTAAAATGAGGGAGCAGTTCAGCTCTGATGTTTCTTCTGACTTTACGTCTATCATCCTGTGAAGAGGAAACCAGATACAAAATCTATCTGTTTCCCTCTTTTGTCCCCAGTTATCAATCTCTGATCTATACCTGCCTATGTTTTCTGAATTCCTAATTGCGCTTCACCTAAAATCTTTGAACCTCCTATTTCTATATCCCACAGCAAAATAAAGAAAAGTCACTAACTCTGGAGTGAGAGAACGTGGATTCAAATCCTATCTTTTAACCATGTGATCTTAGACAAATAATTTAACCTTCTGTACTCTACTGGCAAAAGCTTTGGAAACTGAGAATCAGCTCCATGCCATGATGAGTCAGTGGAGTAGAAATTGATGCCAGGGATCCAAAGCAAAAAGCTAATCATTACTTTCCCTAAAGAATTTCATGTGTAACCCTGGGCAAGTCGCTTAACCCCAATTGCCTCAGCAAAAAAAAAAAAA
>JAJPUD010006485.1:34097-52198 GCA_023553655.1 Myrmecobius fasciatus
GAAAGAAAGAAAGAAAGAAAGAAAGAAAGAAAGAAAGAAAGAAAGAAAGAAAGAAAGAAAGAAAGAAAGAAAGAAAGAAAGAAAGAAAGAAAGAAAGAAAGAAAGAAAGAAAGAAAGAAAGAAGAAAAGAAAAGAAAAAAGAATTTCATATTTTTTTGGTTCTTCATCATGATGTTGTGGCTGCCCATATTGCTAACATAAAGAATTTAAGAGACTGGCTTGTTATAAATGACTAAGCCGGTAACTCTTTTTGATCTTTCCATATCACTTGTCCATCTTTCTCCAGTTTGAAAGTCTGTTGTTTCTGATAATAGTTCACCCCAATGAAGTCAAGGATTTTTTTTAAGATACTGGGGTTAAGTGATTTGTCCAGAGTCACACAACTAATAAATGTCTAAGACTGGTTTTGAACTCAGTTCCTTCTGACTCCAGGGCCTGGTATACTATCCACTATACCATCTAGTTGCTTTGAAGTCAGGAAATGTTAACAAACATTTCAGATTTAAAATTAAAGTATTAATCTAGGTTATTGAAAGCAGAGAATCTATCTGACAGTAATGTTGGTTTTGAAATAAGCTTTGGAGGAGCAACTCCACATGGTAGTTTCCCATAAGGACTAACAACTCTCTCTGTTGTATCTTCCTTGTAAAGAGAAATCCAATACTTTGTTCTTTGTAATTAAATGTCATCATTAGACTGCTTTCATGACCCTTTAAATTAGAGCTTAAATGAATTCACCAGAAGCTCGAGAGAGAACATTCATTTGAGAGAACCTGTGCCCAATATGGGATTTACACTGAGCAAATTCAATATATACTTTCTCAGTTGGCCCAGATCTATTGCATTCAAATTTTCAAGGTTGAAAAAAAAAACAGACCCAGCAGAATCAGAAGAATGTAGGTTGTGAGTGCATTGAGACTAGAGTTTAGGAATAAGCTCATAGGTTCTATTCTTTTCCACAGGACCAACACTCTGGTTTAGACTCTCTGTATTTATCTTAGTCCCAGTAAATATATGCATGGCATCCTGATATTCCAGTTTATGTTAGCCAGGGTTTATCTTTAATTACTCACCTTTTCAGAGTGCTACATAAAGCACTTTCTTCACAAAAATCATCTGAATTCAGTTAAAACATGATTGTCCCACTTTATAAATGAGATAATGGAGAGATGAATTCACTTGCCCAGAGGAGAATGTAGGAGAACTGAACCTGGAGCCCAGATGTATGAGGGAGCAGAGTGTAGTGAGGATTACACTGGACTTAGAGTTAGGGAGACTCAAATTCAAGTCCTGTATCAGACACCTATAGATGCATGGGCAATTCACTTATCCTTCTGGAGCCTCAGTTTCCTCATCTTTAAAATGAGAGAGTTGGATTTAATGGCCACTAAGTTCCTTCTGGCTCTAAGTCTATGATCAGATTCTGATGCTAGATTGTGTTTTTTCCAGTAGACTATTCAGCTTCCCTTAATGCCTAGAGGTTATAGAAAGAAGAATTTGTCCCCAAGAAGATAACACTATTCTCTCTCTATGTAAATCCTTCCCATTCCTTTTTAGAATGTTGAGCACATCTAACATATTCAACAAATATTTATTAAGCCTGTTCCAGAAATGAAGGTATAAAGGTGAAATTAGACATAGTCTCTCCTCCCAAAGGTCTTACAATTACATAGGATAAAACATATAACAATAATTACAACACAGAGCTGAGTGAAATCAATAGAAAGGAGAGGCCAGAGTACTGTGAGAAATTTGGAGAAAGATCACTTTCAGCAGGTGGAAGCTGAAGAAGAGATTTGGGATTGTGGAGGGAATAGCATCTGAGTTTGAAGTCTTGAAGGAAGGGAGGGAAGGAATTCAGGAGGGTGAGATGGAGAGGTAAGAGTCTATTCTAAATCTGAGATAAGCAAGGTTAGATGGATAATACCAAAGACACAGAGATGAAAGTAAACAAGATGAAAAAAAAAAAGAAAGAAAATAAGATGAGAATGGGAGTAATGACCGAAACATGTTTTTTGTAGAGAAGAGTATGTGAAAGGGATTAAAATGAGATGGATCTAGAAAGGTAGGATAGAAATTGATCGTGCCATTCTAAGAGGTTTTATTTTTTCATATAGCCAATGGGGAGCCAGTGAAGGTTCTTGAGCAGGTGAAGGATATAATGGGGGAAGTTTACTATGACACAAGTCTTTAGATGAATTGAAATAGTGAGAACAGAGGCTTCTAGTCTGGGAGGTTGGAAGGATGGTGGTGCCATAAGAAAACTAAGGAAGGGAAAAAAGAGGGGGAAAAAGAATGAAGGAAGGAAATAGTGAAGGAATGAAAGAACAAAGTAAAGAGGTTATTTGTTATTCATGTTTGAAAAGGACCAAAATGACAAAGATAGACAAAATCAGGATTAATGTATAGCATGTTTTACTCTAGCTTATTAGAACAAAAAGAGCTCTGAAGATTCTATCACAGTTCACACACAAGTAGTCCTTTTGCCCATTTGAGAGGGAGATGTCTCTAAATTTGTGCATTTTATATTTCTTTTGGGCTACTGCAATTCTGCTTTGTTCACAGAGAACAGCACCTTCTTTGATGAAGGCACAAAAGCCTACAAAGCCAGTGTCTCCCATGTCTCAGAGATTTGGTCAGTGTCTCCCAAAACACTAGGAGATAAAAATAGCAGCAAAAAAGAACCAGTCCCCAAGGAGCTTACATGATAATGGGGAAAGAACACCCCACAAAAGGAATCAGGAAAATGGGGGAAGAGGAAAAAAGAGAATTGAAGAGAGCCAACTCATAAGATGGTGTCAAAGTTTGGAAGCCAGGAACACCACTGAGAAAGGAATGAAAGCTAATCTGGTCCTCTCCACAAAAGGAATTCTCCATTGGGAGAAAGGTACAGGCCTTATAGAGGGATGCTACAGAGAGAATGAGAAAGAACAACAAGTTTGGGGGAGAAGATCATGGGTTCAGTTTTGCAAATGTTGAGTTTCAGGTTTCAATGACACATTCACATAAAGTTATCTTGTCAGGCTATTGGAAACAGAAGGTTTTATTAAATACATATATAGGGGAGTCTTTATCCCAGTTTCTAGAACTAGATTTATTTAAGACCTAAATTTGTATGAAGAAGGGAAGAAAAAAGTCATTTATTATATGCTTACTGTGTACCAAACACAACATTAGGTACTGAGGATGCAAATACGAAGGTAAAAACAGTGCCAGACCTTAAGGAGTTTATATTCTTATAGGGAATATTATGTATAATATTCTTATACATAAAGAAGTAGTGAGCAGAGAGGGTATTTTGGTCCTGAAAGGTCTCAGCTACCATATCTATCCTTTCCACATCACAGGGCAGCTTCTACTAAAAGATCAAGTGAGAGAATGTATGTTTATAACACTGTGAATTGCAAGAGTACTCAGGCTAGATCTTATTTCTGAATCTTCCCCATAATATGAAGGATCAGTTGACTGGCTCATCAAAATCCACCTATGCTGACATTCTATTATAATAGTCCACTCATCCACCCAGACTGAACTTCATATGAACTATGGTTTTTACTCATAGTTTTTTCCTCATTCAGTCCACACTCTGTAATTCCTATAGAATACCTACAGTCAATGACTACTTGGAAAAATGCTATCCAATATAGCTTAAACCTATGCAGTTCTTCTAAAAATATTTCCAAATTCATCAAGTTGTGTAAGAAATCAGATCAAAGGGGAAAAAAACACAAGAAAGAAAAAAGAAAAAACTAAGCAAATAATAACAACAAAGGTGAAAATCCTATGTTTTGATCCACATTCAGTCTCCATTGTTTGGTCTCTCTCTGGATGCAGATGACTCTTGCCATCACAAGTCTCACAATAACCTTTCTAGACAGGTGCTGTCATTAACTCTATTTTCTCCTGTGTGGAAACTGAATCAAATAGAGGTTAAGTGACTGCCTGGGATCATACAGTAATAAGCATCTGAAGTTGTATTTGAACCCAGGTCTTTTTTATTCTAAGCCCACTGCTCTGTCCACTGTGCCCCCAGCTACTCTTTTAATTATGATCATTGAAATTTTTTAGACAGGATGATAAACAGGAGAGCCAACTGGAGCCTCATTGTGGGAATTGAATGTTTCTTTATATGTCTCCGTGCTTCCCTGCACTTTGTATATTCCTAGGAAAGTCTTGTACAATGGATTTGATTGCCTGTTTTGTCCTAAGTCACACAATGGCAGAAATGGCATGTGAATTCTGTCTTCAAATTCAGTGATCTTTTTTTCACTATATCATGTTATTTTGTCCTTTGTCTTTGAAGAGGGCTAATAGGATCAGAGGGTGATGTTATGACTTGCAAATGAATTGGATTTTAAGTAATTCAGAGTTGCAAAAAGTCATCAGTCTCACTCTCTCTTCCAGAATCATTGAAGTCCAATGGAGATGACCTTGGAATCTTCGATATCTAACCAAGTTCTAAGTGCTTCCCATCATCTTCTTCAGTCATCTTCATGGCTTTGAAGCAAATTGTTTTAATCCTCTCATTACACCAAGAGAAATCTTCACATGCTTAGGGTAGACAGCCCTTAACTTATGAACAGAACTAAGGCCTATTGGTTATCCTGAACCTGGTTGAATCCATCTGCTGAGATGGTTTACTGGCGTGTATCCATTGCACATGCTTGTCTTCTGAGAGTCGGGAATGAGAGCTGGGTGAGGGGTGGACCCCAAAGATGGAGAAGCAGCCTTCTCATCAGAAACAGTGGTCCTTCCTTAACATTCCATATATCCCCATTATATCATGACACCTTGTTGAACTTTATCTCCCTCTACCCACACTCTCTCTGATCACATCCACAATTGATGCAAAAGACATCATTAAAATGAATTTTATTTGAAGATGGTAATAACTATCACAGGGCATTTGAAACAAGTAGGGGAGAAGATGCCATTCAATAAATTCATTTAGCAGCTATTATGTACAAAGACCTAAACTCCATTCACGGTCTTTCTAAATTGTTAGACCAAACCCAATTTTGTAGTTTGGACATTTTTCAAATTTGTGTATGTTTGTTGGGAGAAGAGCTTTTGGTCTTCAGACGTTATATTAGTTTCAGTATGTTTCAAAGATTTACTTCCCTCTTCACTCCCTTTTTGGCTTAAATCAACCTTTTCCATGGGAGACATCAGAAAGCATGATTATAGAGTCTGAGATGTAGAGATGATATTGTTACCTCACACCTTGCCTCCATACTGTGGAGGTAATTAATCAATCAGCAAGTATTTCCTAAGTTCCTATTGTGTTCAGAAACAATGCTAGGAACTGTGTTATACATGCATAATGAATGAAACAATCTTTCTCACTTACCATATGGACAAGTCAGTGATGAGACTTATAGAGCAAGTAGGGAGCTTCTCAATCCCTACCCTACCCTCTTTTTCTTTGGGGGGGCAGTGGGTGGATGGAAGTTTTCTGTGCTACAACTCTGTGGGATCTTTCAGTTTCTCCTATAATGAACTACAGAATGAATGATAGATTTGGAATCTTTCCCTCCAGCAGATACTTTCCTTTCCCAAATCCTACCATCTATTCTGATTTCATTTATGTAGCTCTAATATCCATCCATCCTCTCCTGATATATTCACAGCAAAAAAAAATGGTTTGCTGATATTCAAATCATTTTTCATAAATAGCAATAACAGCAAAGGCAATAACGATGGCCATGATGTTTATCAACAACAATAATAACTCCAATAGCACTTATGTAACATCTCAAGGTTCACAAAGTGCTTTGCTGCTGCTGTGCAGTCCTTTTTCAGTCATGTCCAACTGTTCATGACTCCATTTGGGTTTCCTTGGCAAAGATAATGGAATGGTTTGCCATTTCCTTGTGCAGTTCTTTTTACAGAAGAGAAAATTAAGGTAAACGGGTGACTTGCCCAAGGTAACACTACTAATAAGTGTCTGAGACAGAACTTGAATTGAGGCCCTCTTGACTGTAAGTCCAATATTTTATTCTACTCCACTGTTTCATTTTTTTTCTTTGCTTTCTTTCTCTGTGCCAGAGTCCCATATCCTTAGACATGAACACCACAGACAGAATAGAAAAGGAGTCAGAAAGTTGCAATTGCAAAGGATGAAGCTGTCACAAAGCTAGGGTCAGAAAGGCATCATTGCCTAGTATTTTAGTTTGTGCTATGACTTTATTCTACATAAATAGAATGGTTTAAGTGACCATGATCATAACTTTCTATGAACCAACTATTCTTTCCCCAATTATACTTCTAATAATATATTATAGAATTTAGCTAGGAACTGAAGTAAAACTCATTCTCTTCTACATTAATATTTCTAGCCTCTTCTATTTTTGAAAATTGGGACCACATTTGCTCATTTCCAAGACTGGCATCTTCCTCTTTCAATATTATTTCTGACATCATCTATTACAGTTGTTCATTGTTTCATTTTTGTGAAGCTTTCTGAGCATTAACACTTTTAATACGCTCATTGTCCGAGGTGTCTCCCAAATAGTGACCAGCCTTTCTCTTTTTCTACTGTAGTCATTTCCTTGCACCATTTTAGCATGATGTCAAAGAGCATCTTTCTAGCTCTCCTCCATTGGGATGCTGCCCTGCTACTTCCTTGCACATCTGAATCTTGTTATATCCCAGCTCTGCTTTTAACTATCTACATAACCTTAGGTTTCTCTCTTCATCCCCCTAGGCCTCAGTTTTTCAGAATCCTGTAACATGAGGGTTATAAGGCACCATAGCAATCATCTAGTATAGCATCATACCCAAAAAGTGGTCATCAAGCTCTTGTTTCATCACCTGCAAAGAGGAAGAATCCATCCCCTCTCTAGGCAGCCCATCCCTCTTAGGAACAACTGAATGATTGGGGAGTTTTTCCTGACCAAGACTAAATTTGTCTCTAGAATCTGTTATTTCTGGTTTTGCCATCTGGTCAAACAGAGCAAATCTAATCCTTCCTCCAAATGCTTGAAGATAGCCATCATTCCTTCTGAATCTTCTTTTCTCCAGGCTAAACATCTTGCCTTGTTTCTTCAAAGCATCTTCATGTGTTGTGGTCTCAAGAGACTTCAATGGTTATCCTGTTTTGAACACTCTAGCTTGTCAATGTCCTTTTAAACTTGCAATGCTGAGACCTAAGCACACTATTCCAGATAGTCTGACAAGAATAAAGTACAGTGGGACTATCACCTCCCTATTTCTGGAAGCTAGAATCCTCTTAA
Organism: Myrmecobius fasciatus; assembly: GCA_023553655.1. NCBI lineage: Eukaryota > Metazoa > Chordata > Mammalia > Dasyuromorphia > Myrmecobiidae > Myrmecobius > Myrmecobius fasciatus. The sequence goes on from JAJPUD010006485.1 coordinate 41,333, forward strand.
GGGCAGCCAGAGTGTAGGCCTAGAGTCAGTAAGAGCTGAGTTCAAAATCCAGCCTCAGACACTCACTAGCTGATTGACCCACAGCAAGTCACTTAACCCTGTTTGCCTCAGTTTCCTCATCTGTAAAATGAACTGGAGAAAGAAATGCCACACCCCTCCACTATCTTGTCCAAGAAAACTCTCAATGGGATCACTAAGAATCAGACTCAACTTAATAACAACAACAGGACTCTCTTAATGCAGCCCAAGTTGCATCAGTTTGGGGGTCAGCTACACCACACTACTAATTCATGAGCATGTGATATACTAAAACTCTCAGATCTTTTTCTCCAACTAGGTAGCACAATGAAAAGAATGTCCAACCTAGAGTCAGGAAGATGAGTTCAAATCTGACCTAAAGATATTTTCTAGCTGCATAATCCTGGGCAAGCCACTTAATCTTATTACCTTGATTTCCTCATCTGTAAAATGAAAAAAATAACATCTATCTCCCATGGTTGTTGTAAGGATCAAATGAAATAATAAGCAAATGCTTAGCACAGTGTCGGACATATAGAAAACACTCTATAAATGTTAACGGTTATCTTTTCCTTTAATAATTGCTTCTTCCCCCATTTTCTAGTTATAACATTATTTTTACACCTAAATGAAAGGCTTTATTTACATTTATTCCTATTGAATTTCACATTATTAGATTGAGCTTATTGCTCTTCCTCAGATATAAAAGAAGAAAAGGTTGAACTAGAAAAAAATCTAGTGTCACTATTATTATCTTTAAAATAAAACCTAATTCAAATTCTTCTTTCTTTAACTGCTCTACTTATAGTTTATATATATATATATATATATATGTATGTATATATATATATCATATAACAAGAGAACTCTGGATTTGGGAGTCAAAGAATCTGACTTCAACTAATGCTAAGTGAAGTGAGTAGAACCAAGAGAACATTGTACACAGCAACAAGATTATATGATGATCACTTGTGATGGACTTGGCTCTTTTCAACAATGAAGTGATTCAGGCCAATTCCAATAAACTTGTGGTGGAAAGAGCCATCTGCATGCAGAGAGAGAAGTGTGGGCCCTGAATGTGGATCACAGAATAGTATTTTCACCTTTTTTGTTGTTGTTTGCTTACTTCTTTCTCATTTTCCTCCTTTTGATCTGAATTATTTTGTGCAGCACAGTGAATATGGAAATATGTTTAAAAGAATATATATGTTTAACCTATATCAGATCGTTTGTTGTCTAAGGGAGAGGGGAGAGAGGAGGAAAAAAAATCTGGAGCACAAGGTTTTGCAAAAAAAATCCTTGCAAAAGGATGAATGTTGAAAACTATCTTTGCATGTGGTTTGAAAATCAAAAGCTGTTACTAAAAATTAAAGCAAAAAAAATAATCTGGCTTCAAATTCTGGCTATTTTACTACTCAACCTGTATGACCTTGAGAAAGTCTCATCCTAACTTTGGGACTCAGTTTCCTCACCTGTGCAATGTGGGCATTGAAATCCCTTTCAGTTCTATGACTTATTTTGTGCTCTCTCAGGATTTCTTCCTTCTCTTTACCACTGGCATAATACTAATTACATATGACCTTATGCTATCACTTCTGTTTAATTTTTTTGGATATTTATATTTTATTTCCCCAATGATATTTTAAGTTCTCTGATGGCAGGGACTGTGGGCTATGTAGAACAATACTTTGATCTCCATCACTTAATAAAATGAGTTGATGGACTTTACAGAAATGATGATGCCATGCTGCACAGACTGTGATCACTTCAAAATATCTGATGCTTATATCTCATAAATATTGAATCAATGAGAGGAATAGGAAAAAAATGGAAAAGAGTCAAAAAGAAGCTAGTTTTACATATGGTTGAGTCTAATACTTGTCAAGTATTTCAGGCAGATGCTTAGGGAAAAATCCTACAGTAACCCTGTGCCCACGGGTAGGATGATCTAATAAGCTTTCTTATTATCTGAGAAAACGGCAGCTAGAAGGATTAGCTTATTAAGATGGGTAGTGTTAAGATGGAACTAATAGCATCCCGCCTACTTTGATTTCATGGAAATCATAAAATTTTAGAATTAAAAGGACCTAGGGCTTGTGTCATCCACAACAGATGAGACTACCTTATAACCTGATTAATCAAAAGAATTCTTCCTAGTATGTGGAACATGCCGTCCTTGTAGTTCTATAGAATCTTAGAATCACAAAATACCAGTACCTTAGAATCATATAATCATAGACTCTCAAAATCTTAGAATTGTATAATTATGTAACACCTCACTCTGCCATACTCCCCCAAATGTACACACACACACACACACACACACACACACACACACACACACACATACACACAATCACACTCAAAATTTGGATTTCCAGAAGGTGGCTTTTACCTTGAGATTCTAGGGATACCATATAGTTCCTAGCTCATGAGTTCCCACCAGTGTGCTTTTAATTAATAGTCATCTAGTAGACTCAATTAGCTATTAACAAAAGCATTTAATAAGATGGAATAAATTAGAATAGTATTTGAAAAACATCCCCTTCCTTCAAAAAAAAAAAAACTGGGGAACAAATACATGTAATGTCTTCAGGAAACAGTGTAGAATGGCAGTGAGGATTACATGGAAAATATATAAAGCCAAAGCTACTCATTCCTTCAATACTGTCAAGCCTAAAAGTTCTTTCTCCTCTGTGGAGTCCTCACAATGATCCTGGCCTTCCCCCTATCTATGCTGGGTAGGTTACTCAACTGGATTCCCAGGGTCTGGTCTTCTCCACAACCTCAATTCTTTATTCCCCAAGCTAGTTTTTTTTTTAAAGTGATCTCTCTTTTTTGTTCTTTTTTAGTCACACTCCTTGAAGCTGCTTCTGCCTTAAGCCAGTGCCCATTTGTATCCATAACTGCCTGGATTGTGTGTCTTATGTTCCTTCAACTGTGTCTTGAATTCTTTCAAACTGGCTCTACAGTTGCTGGATTGGGTGTCTCCTTCTGACTAAATAGCTCTACTGCCTAAAGTCATGGCTAATGGATTTGGAGAAAGAAAGAGAAATCTCTTCCTTCTCCCTCACCAAGAGTAATTCCCTAGACTGAGCTAACAATTTCAGTCTTCTAAGAGACCTAAGTGTTGGAAAAACATTTAAACCAAGTTAAATACCAATCCAGATGACTATTGTTCTTGTACAAAAAAGGAATCAAGAAAACAATAACTAGCAACCTTTAGGTCAACTTTCCAATCTATTCAAAAATTTTGTGAGAGTTCTGTACATCAGGTTGAGGTCATCTATAATAAATGTATTAATAGGGAAGAAGTAGCCTTTTGCAAACAATATTATACTATAGACCATACCTTTGCCATCACATAATTGATTGAACTATATAGAAAACACATGATCCCACTGTATTTATTTGTTGACATTTTTAAAAAATGAATTGGTACAGCAAAATGATGCCCTTTCTCACAACAAATATCTCCCAAGCAAGCATCAAAGCTAACAAAGATCCCTTGGAATTACAGACCCTAGTCAAACTATACTACTCTTTTCTCTCTGAATATACCCCTTAAGATTGCAAAACTTATACTCATCCTTCTCTCTGCTAAGCCTGGCCCTATAATCACAAACATAAAACATGGAGATGTATATAGTTGCTGAAGGTAGTCACCATTGTCATAGAAGAGATTCAATGCAAAGTCCCAGTGGAGGAGGGATTTCTTAGAAATAGTAAAGTCTGCTAGATGTTCCTTTTTGTAGATGAGCTTATACTAATTTCATTAGGTACTGAAATTTGCAAAATCTCCTAAAGAATCCCCGAACCATTCCAAGGGTCTAGCTTAACAAGTCCTTTATCAATTTAGGAAGAATGGAGTGTTTCGGAATCATTGGACAAAATGAGATGCACTTACACAGGACACACATTAAGATTAGTAGGTCTACTTCCTAGCTTCTAGCTTCCTAGACATGCTTCAGTTGGGCAATATCTATTCTTAGATGCACAAAATACTCTACATGCGAAATTATCAGAACAGAACTGGATTCTCACCTCCTACTTCCTGAAAGAAATTTGTCTTTTTTTGCAGTTTAAATTCAGATTAGCATTTCTGGCTTCCATACTGTACTGTTAATTCATATTGAGAACAATGATCTGGTCAGATCTCCCTTACTTTGTAATTGCATAGTTGATTTTTTAAGATGCAAAAACAAGGAAATTTATTAGAGATGAATGTAAAATTATATTCAGAGTGTTATAAAAATCAGTGTGTCTTTAAGATTTGATAGCTTTAATAGTTAAATTTCATTTTATTAGATTCAATCTGAAGTTCTATCCTACTGAAACTTTTTTAGTTCTATACTCTGTCTTCCAGTGTACAAACTATTTTATGTTAGCTGAAAACTGTGCAAATATGCAGCCTTCATCCAAGCCACTGAGAACAATATTAAACTGAATGGAAGGGTCAGGCACAAATTCTGGGTCTCTCTTGGAGACATTCTTCCAGGTTAACATAGAGACTTCTTATTGAGTCTGGCAATTCAACCAAGGACATATCAAAGTTGTCCTATTGCATAATTTCCTAACTTATCCATAAAGATGATATGGGAGATTTTGCCATATGTTTTGCTAAAATCCTAATAAATGATACCTATATCATTCCCTCATTAACCAGTGTGAGTACCTTGTAAAAACAAAACAAAAAAAACCATCAAAAAACACAATGAAAGAAAGTTATTTTAATATGACTAGTTGTGTTTGACTTGTTCTTTTAATCACTGCTTTCTATAAGTTTACTAACCATTTGTTTAAGAATGTTTTATTGAAATTTGCAACAAATGGAGGGGATGTGGGAAGGCTGGGACACTGATGCATTGTTGGTGGAGCTGTGAACAGATACAGCCATTCCGGAGAGCAATTTGGAACTATGCTCAAAGAGTTATCAAACTGTGCATACCCTTTGACCCAGCGGTGTTTCCATTGGGCTTATATCCCAAAGAGATCTTAGAGGAGGGAAAGAGCCCCACATGTGCAAGAATGTTTGTGGCAGCCCTTTTTGTAGTGGCTAGAAACTGGAAACTGAATGGATGCCCTTCAATTGGAGAGTGGCTGAACAAATTATGGTATATGAATGTTATGAAATATTATTGTTTTGTGAGAAACGACCAGAAGAATGATTTCAGAGAGGCCTGGAGAGACTTGCATGGACTGATGCTGAGCGAAGTGAGCAGAACCAGGAGATCATTGTACATGGCAACAACAAGACTATACGATGATCAGTTCTGATGGACATGGCTCTCTGCAACAATGAAATGCTTCAAACCAGATCCAATTGTTCGGTGAAGAAAGCCATATACACCCAGAGAGAGGGATGTGAAATGTGGACCACAACATAACATTTTCATGCTCTTGATTGATGTTTGCTTACATTGTGTTTCCTTTATCTGATATGTCTTTCATGTAGATACGATATTTCTTGCACAACAATGATAAGTTTGGAAATATGTATACATATATTCGATTTGCCAAGTATTTTAACATAATTAACATGTAGTGGATATCCTGCCTTCTAGGGGAGGGGTGGGGAGTTGGGGGGAAAAATTTGTAACAGAAAGCTATGTAAGGGTTAATGTTGAAGAATTACCCATACATATGTTTTGCAAATAAAATAAAATTTAAAAAAAATAAATTAAATTAAATTAATAAATAAATAAAAAGAAATTAGTCAGACTCATTGACCTATATGAATTTAAATTAAATTTGAAGGTTTTGTTTCTTTCTTTCTTAAAAAATGGCGTATTTGCCCTACTTTAGTCCAGTCTCCATGAGTTTGAATTTTTTTTCTTAGTAGACAATGGAGTTCGTAGTAGAAGTGGTATGTCTTTTAGGTAGATAGTGCTGGTTCTTTAAGGGGATGGAGGGTGGGGTGGCATTTAGCTCCCTTGCTACCTGAGGCATAAATACCCCAGTCTCTGATGGGTTGGTATGAGAGGTTTTAATAGAATTCCCTCTGCTCTTATGATTGGGTGAGGTTAGTTGTCATGGTTAATGTGGAGACTGACAGGAATAGCTATTTTATCTGAATTGCTTTTTAACTCTAGGAATTAGATCCTTTTTACCATTTATTATTAGTAAATTTAATCTTATGGTTCACAAGTGTCTCATTGCATTCTAATTTTGAGCTTGAATCACTAAACTGGCTTGTTAGCCATGGTCCAAAAAAGGGGTTATTGAAGTCTTTTGAGCAGACACAAAACAATCTACAATATGAAAAGAGACAAACTACTTCCCTTCCCTGGCCCTTATCACATACCAAAGGGGTTGGTAGAGGTAATTTTTAAGAGCTCTTCTTTCTTGAATATTCTGTGATACCAGATAGTACAAATAATAGTTACTATTAGAGTTTCAGGATTGGAGAGATATGCTTTATTCTTATGTTTCAGTATTAAAGTCAATGTAGAAAATATAGTTAGATCCTCTCATTGACAAACTTAAAGCATAATTGTAGTGCTGAAGCTAGAAGAGATTTGTCCTGGACCTCTTGAGGTTTTAAACCATTCCCCGGGGCGGAGCCAAGATGGCGGAGTGAAAAGGTGACTTTCTGCCTCTCCTCCGATCTTCTCTCAAATCAACAATAAAATAAGCCTCTGAACTGATCTTCAAGTCAACGAACTCAGAAATATTTGGGCACTGCTCTCTGGATAACTTCATATCAGGTTAGTCGGACTCGGACAGAGAGATAAAGACTACCCCTGTGCAGGCCGGAAGTGAGGGTGGGACTCAGCTCAGCTCATCGTGGCAGAAATTCCAAACTCCAAACTCCAAATTCCAAACACCTGGAGTTTATCTGAGGCACTCGGGACACTCTGCCCCGATTGGGGGCAGGTGTTCTGGCAGACTTACCTTGTTTAAGGAGTAATTTGGACTTAGTCCTCACCCCCACTGGCCCAGCACCTTAAGTCAACTCGCCGAAGTGCCCCAGGGCAAAGCGTCTTCAGCCGCGGTTTTTTTTCCCTACCTTAAAGAGATATCCACCCTGTCTAAAAAAAAAAAAAAATGATGAAGAAGCAAAAGAGAGCTCTCACCATAGACAGCTTTTATCAAGGCAAAGAAACGACCTCAGATCCAGAGGTTTCTTTAGACAAAAATACAGAAAAAAACAGCAAGGACCATCACTGGTCCCCTTTTCAAAAGTCCTTTCTGGAAGATTGCATAAAGAACCTCAAAAGAGAGTGGAGGATAAATGGGAAAATAAACTGAAATCAGTGCAAGAAGGATACAGTATCTTGCAAGAATGATATGATGCCCTGCAAAAGAGATATGAAAAAGACACCAATTTATTAAAAAATAAAATTAGTGAAGTGGAAAAAGAGTGCGATGAACAAATTGGCCAGTTACAAAAGAAGCTTAAAAAGGTAACTGAAGAAAACAACACTTTAAAAATAAGAATTGAACAAATGCAAGTGAATGACTCACTAAGACTTGAAGAATCAAACAAAAACAAAAAAATGAAAAATTAGAAGAAAATATGAAATATCTCCTAGGAAAAACAACTGACTTAGAAAATAGATCTAGGAGAGACAATCTAAGGATTATTGGACTTCCTGAAAGCCATGATGAAAAAAAGAATCTAAACACTATCTTCCAGGAAATCCTGAAAGAAAACTGCCCTGAGATTGTAGAATCAAAGGGCAAAATCACCATTGAAAGAATTCACCGATCACCTCCTGAAAGAGACCCCAAAATTAAGACCCCAAGGAATATCGTGGCTAAATTTCAGGACTATAGCACCAAGGAACAGATTCTGCTAGCAGCTAGAAAGAAACAATTCAAATACCAAGGATCAATAATTAGAATCACACAGGATCTGTCAGCTTCCACACTGAAGGATCGAAGGGCTTGGAACCAGATATTCCGAAGGGCGAAGGAACTTGGATTACAGCCAAGAATAACCTATCCAGCTAGAATGAGCATTATCCTCCAAGGAAGAAGATGGTCATTCAATGATATAGGTGAATTTAACCTATTTCTAATGAAAAGACCGGATCTGAACAAAAAATTCGACACCCAAACAAAGAACTCAAGAGATGCATAAAAAGATAAAAAGGAAAGGACTCTTGAGAACTTTATTTTTACTAGGGGGATACTCAAAGTTTGGGGGTATAATTAACTAAATATTACTTTGATAATATGAAAAAGAGAACTAGAGGGGAAAAGGTTGTCATACTGGGGAAAAGAGGGAAAAATTGATAAAATAAGATCTAAAAAAAAAGGAGGTAAAAACAAGGTAAAATCACTTGAAGAGGCAAAGAAAACCTAATATAATTGAGAGAAAGAGGGGAGGGAGATGAGCACTGTGTAAATCTTACTCTCATCAGGTTGGGTTCTAAAAGTGTATATCAGACATTTGATTTCACATAGAAACTTGTCTGTTGCTAGAGGGAAGTGGGAGGGAAAGGAGGAAAAGTAAGAGACAAACTAATAGAAGGGAAAATAGAAGAATCAGGGGAAAGGAGTAAAAACAGGGGGAGGGGATCTAAAGGGTGGAGTATTGTTTGGGGGAGGGGGTCATCAAAAGCAAAGTACTGAGGAGGGGGGAAGGGAGAAAGGGGAAAGGAAAGGGGAGTATTGTTTGGGGGAGGGGTCATCAAAAGCAAAGTACTGAGGTGGGGGGAAGGGAGAAAGGGGAAAGGAAAGGGGAAAACATAACTTGGGTAAATAAGATGGCAGGAAATAAAGAATTAATTATTCTAACTGTGAATGTGAATGGGATGAACTCTCCCATAAAGCGGAAGTGGATATCAGACTGGATTAAAAACCAGAATCCCACAATATATTGTCTACAAGAAACACATTTAAAACATAGTGACAAATATAGAATGAAGGTAAACGGCTGGAGCAGAAAATATTATGCTTCAGGTGAACAAAAAAAAGCAGGGGTAGCAATCCTTATCTCAGATCAAGTAAAAGCCAAGATAGATCTAATCAAAAGAGATAAGGAAGGAAACTATATTTTATTAAAGGGTACCATAGATAATGTAGCAATATCTATACTAAATATATATGCACCAAGTGCAAAAGCATCCAAATTCCTAGGGGAGAGATTAAGAGAGATGCAAGAAGAAATAGACAGCCAAACGATACTAGTGGGGGATCTCAACCTTGCTCTCTCAGAATTAGATAAACCAAACTACAAAATAAACAAGAAAGAAACTAGGGAGATAAACCAATTCTTAGAAAAGTTAGGTATGATAGATCTATGGAGAAAGTTGAATGGAGACAGTAGAGAGTTTACTTTTTTCTCAGCAGTCCATGGAACCTATACAAAAATTGACCATGTATTAGGGCATAAAAACCTTAAAATCAAATGCAGAAAGGCAGAAATAGTAAATGCATCCTTTTCAGATCATGATGCAATAAAAATCACATGCAATATAAGGCCAGGAGAAAATAAACCAAAAGGTAATTGGAAATTAAATAATCCAATCCTGAAGAATGAATGGGTGAAAGAGCAAATTATAGACACAATCAATAATTTCGTCCAGGAGAATGACAATAAGGAGACAACATACCAAAATTTGTGGGATACAGCCAAAGCAGTTATAAGGGGCAATTTTATATCTCTAGATGCTTACTTGCATAAAATGAGAAAGAAAAGATCAATGAATTGGGCTTATTATTAAAAAAACTAGAAATAGAACAAATTAAAAACCCTCAATTAAATACCAAATTGGAAATTCTAAAAGTAAAAGGAGAAATTAATAAAATTGAAAATAAGAAAACTATTGAGTTAATAAATAAAACTAAGAGTTGGTTCTATGAAAAAACTAACAAAATAGATAAGCCTTTAGTTAATTTGATAAGAAAAAGGAAAGAGGAAAATCAAATTGTTAGTCTCAAGAATGATAAGGGAGAACTTTCCTCCAATGAAGAGGAAATTAAAGCAATAATTAGGAGTAACTTTGCCCAACTTTATGCCAGTAAGTTTGATAATCTGAATGAAATGGAGGAATATCTACAAAAATATAGGTTGCCGAGGTTAACAGAAGAGGATATAAATTATTTAAATAGTCCCATATTAGAAAAAGAAATAGAACAAGCCATTAACCAACTCCCTAAGAAAAAATCTCCAGGGCCAGATGGATTTACATGTGAATTCTACCAAACATTCAAAGAACAATTGATTCCAATACTACACAAACTATTTGAGAAATTAGGGACAGAAGGTATACTGCCAGAATCCTTCTATGAGACTGATATGGTGCTGATAGCTAAACCAGGTAAGGTAAAAACAGAGACAGAAAACTATAGACCAATTTCCCTAATGAATATTGATGCAAAAATTTTAAATAAGATTTTAGCAATGAGATTACAGAAAGTCATCCCCAGGATAGTACACTATGACCAAGTAAGATTTATACCAGGAATGCAGGGCTTGTTCAATATTAGGGAAACTATCAGCATACTCAATTATATTAATAACCAAACTAACAAAAACCATATGATTATTTCAATAGATGCAGAAAGACCTTTTGATAAAATCCAACACCCATTCCTATTAAAAACACTAGAGAGTATAGGAATAAATGGGCTTTTCCTTAAAATGATCAGTAGCATCTATTTAAAACCATCAGCAAGCATCATATGTAATGGAGACAAACTAAAACCATTCCCAATAAGATCAGGAGTGAAACAAGGCTGCCCACTGTCACCATTACTATTTAATATTGTATTAGAAATGTTAGCTTTAGCAATAAGAGAAGAAAAAGAGATAAAAGGAATCAGAGTAGGTAATGAAGAAACCAAATTATCACTCTTTGCAGATGACATGATGGTATACTTAGAGAACCCTAGAGA